>CM029374.1:25759240-25869240 GCA_017165825.1 Hepsetus odoe | reverse complement strand
CACACGAGTTTAGATGTATGCGGCAAGGAGAAGGAATAAATGAAATAAATGCGTTTATTACATGTCAGTAATACAGGCATGAGGCTGGGAGGAAACGTAATACACACACACACACACACACACACCACATCCCACCCATGAGCACATTGCATTTTACAGAAAGAACACTGCACTATAACCAGTTCCAGTAGCACATGACTTTATTTTAGTGATGTCTATAAAAGTGTCACTTATTTCCAATTTTTCTCCAGTGTGTGTGTGCGCGCAGTTCTCACACTTCACTATCAAATCAGGACCCTGATTAATTCAGCTCCACGTGACCAAAATGCTGACAACTCAATGTTTTATTCTGTACTTGTGCCAGTTCAGAGAAAACAGGACACTAATGGATTCAAGAAGAACATTTCGTTCATAAGAGCCATTAACGCTCCTTCATTATAAATACAACTCTGTGTGCTTTGATCTCTTTTTACAAAGATAACATGTTTCTCTTTCTCTCCTCAGTCAACTGAGACTGGAGGAGTTTTATTCTTGATTGTTCCTATAAAAGACAATAGCACCACTCTGTGGTTTTGATGCAATATTACCACATACATCACTAAAAGTACAGAACAGGGAGGAGACACAAAGCAGCAAGTCTCATTTTATCCTGATCATTTAAGCCCAAAGCTGAGGATTGTCCAACACTTTTCTCTTCGCTGAGACTTTGGGCTTAAATGACATCATGAAATTGTGAACTGTAGGAAAGGGTGAGATTTATATGGAGATGAAAGGAAAGAAGGAATCGTCCTTGTTATAATTGAATGACATAGAATGATATAAGAACGGCTGATGACTTGTAATTACAATTATTATTATTGTTTTTGTTATAAAAAATAATAATTATCATCACCATGATCATATTATGTAAACCACTGAATGCTCATTATTAACAGTTTTCTCTTTCTGGTTTTATTTATCTGTGATGATTGCTCATTAATTCATTATTGCACATTAATGATCAAATGAATAAGTTCATTTAATAAGCTCATTTAAAATCTGTGACAAGGGATTTTTATTGCAAAATGGTGTCAATAACAAAACAGACTTTCAGGTATTTATATGAATATATGTATTTATATATTTATATATTCGAGATGTTAGAAAATGAATATGAATCAATGAAATAAAGACATATTATATTCTATTATACTCCATTTATCAGTTTTCAAAATTTTATACAGTACTGTGCATTTCTTTAGGCAGGTGTGAAAAAATTATAACACAAAGCCAAGCCAAGTGTGAAGCCAAGTTTTAGGCAGGTGTGAAAAAATGCTGTAAAGAAAGAACGCTTTCAGAAATGGAAGTGTTGATCATTTATTTTCATCAATCAACAAAATGCAGTGAATGAACAAAAGAGAATCTAAATCACATCAATATTTGGTGTGACCACCCTTTGCCTTCAAAACAGCATCAGTTCTTCTAGGTACACTTGCACACAGTGTTTGAAGGAACTCGGCTGGTAGGTTGTTCCCAACATGACTGCATTTCAACCTCCGTGTGACATTGATGATCATCAGTACCTGTTTGGTAAAACTGGTTGATCAGACACCGACTATAATCCTACAGAATCCCTGACTGTGTGCAAGTGTACCTAGAAGAACTGATGCTGGTTTGAAGGCAAAACACCAAATTAGTAACACCAAATATTGATCTGATTTAGATTTTTCTTTTGTTTGCTCACTTTGCATTTTGTAAATTGATAAAAATAAACAATCATGATTTCTATTTCTGAAAGTATTCTTTGTTTACAGCATTTTTTTCACATCTGCCTAAAACTTTTGCACAGTACTGTATTTATATTTGATTTTTATGGGGCAGCGATGGCCCGATGTCTAGGCCCTTGGATGTGAAGGTCATGGGTTTGAATCCCAGACCAGTAGGCTGCCCTGAGGTACCCTTGAGCAAGGTACCGTCCCTATCACTGCTCCCTGGGGGCTTTAAATAGCTGCCCCCTGCTGCATGGTGTGTGTGGGTGAAAAGCAGAGGTTGCATTTCCTTCTCTAAGGAAGGACCTGAATGATGAGTTGGGATGGACATTCAGGGATGAGCTGAACCTGGAAGTTCCATTTTTCCATTTTTCTGCCAGTATCACTGTCCCAGTTGTCTTCCAGCTCAACACACTTTTTAAAACCAGCTCGTCTAAAACCATAAAGCGCAGCTTTCTTAAATCCCACCTTTTTAATTTTATTAACAATCAGATCAGTTTAGAGAGGTAAGCAGTGTGGAGATTAATCACATCTGGACTGAAAGACAGAGAACGTTCTACTGACCTTCAAAGATTCTGTTCTCCGGACCTGTTAGAAATGGTTATGTAAACAATTCTGCAGGATTTTGAGTCAATCGAGTGCCAGTTACTGAACGGGAAGATCTGTTTAGCTTTAAAAAATCCTCCACACTCTCCATACAATCACGCCATAAATACACCATCAGGCATTTTGAAATAATTCAGTCTGGAATAGATTTTGATGCCATTTCTGAGGCTCTGGGACTCCAGCAAACCACCATGAGAGGTGGAGATGTGGAAAACATGGTGGTGTCAGACGGAACGACATATTTTGATTCAAATGTTGATATTTTGATTTAAATCCTGCAGGTAATTACCGTTCAGTCAGTCTGTGATGTGAAGCTCAGATGTAATTACATTATGCAACAAGATAATGAACCGAAAGCACATTTGTTAACATTCATGCAAGACATCTGATTTCTGTTGCTGCTAAAAGAGGAAAAAACTTAAACTAAAACTAAATCCTAAAAAGTATTTTAGCCTTTTTTCAGACAGTATGAGCGGTTGTTTAAATAAATTAATGGCAAAAAAACATATAAAAGTGGATTTTTTCCTTTTCCATTCTATTCATGTCTAGTATCAGTTTGTATTCCACCATCTTTTCCTGGAATGTGATAAAAATATTTTTGCATTGTAGTGGATTCATGCTTAATTGAGCAATTGAAGAGGTTCACAATCACTTGGAAACACATTAGTGTTCCATTAGGTTTCAGTTTCCGAGGCAGAAGCAGTGTGGGTTTCAGAACGTCCTTCAAGAAGACTGGAGAACTATTCCTGAGGAAGACAAGAAAGCTCGTCTAAGAGACTTCAAGCTGTGCTGAAAAATAACAGTGACCGAACCAGATATTGATTTTAAAGCTGGTTAGAATTCAAACTGGATAGACTGGCTTGAATGTTCCAATAAATCACTGCAGCTATTGTCCCATTTTTAAGCATGTGAGGTGAAAGTGAAAGTGAAAGTGACTGCGTGCCATCGCGAAACATAGCACACAGTGAAACACAACGAAATACACTCTCTGTATTTAACCCACACACACCATGCAGCAGGAGGCAGCCATATGCAGCACCAGGGGAGCAGTTATGGGGACAGTACCTTGCTCAAGTATACCTCAGGGCAACCTGCTGGTCTGGGATTCAAACCCACGACCATCCGATCCTGAGGACTCGTCCCTGAATGATAAACAGGCCCGAGTGCGTGGATCAGCCAGGGTTCGAGTGTGTAACACCCGCAGGAGAGAGAGGTCAAACGCCCCCATATGTAAACATATATGCATACATGTATTTTTATTTTCAGAAGGAATTTACAAATAAAAATGGTTTTAGAGTAAATTAATTAAATATTAACAATATTAATATTTTTGTCTATACAAATAAAAACCAGGGGCAGCGGTGGCCTAGTGGTTAGGGCGTCAGCCGCATGATCGGCAGGTCGGGGGTTCGAACCCCTTCCCAGTGGGTTGCCCCGAGGTACCCTTGAGCAAGGTGCCGTCCCCGTCCCGCTTCTCCCTGCGATGAGCTGGCGACCTGTCCAGGGTGCGTCCCCCGTCCTCGCCCTGTGTGCGCTGAGTTGGACACCGGCACTCCCCCGCGAACCCGTTTGGGACAAGCGGCAGATAATGGATGGATGGACAAATAAAAACCCAAAGAACTAAAAGTGAACTTTATGCTCAGTTCTGCCAAAAGTACAGAATATATGTGCTGGCTCCAATCCTGGATTCAACAAGTACTTAAACAAATTAATGAGGATATAGGAAGTGCTTTTATATATATATATATCATATATATGCATAAGAAAAACATATAATTGAAGCTGGGGGTCAATGGGGGCAATAATGCAGCACAGATCAGTGATAAAATCCAAATGATAAATATGAAGGCAAAACTGTTAAGATAAAGTAAGACACCGTTTACAAGATGTCATTCATCAAATGTGCAGAAACTGAAGTCTGAATCAGCTCTGCGCTCTAGTTTCTCCATCTTTTGCCATTTGTTTACCATTAGTCGATGAAGAAGATCATCAAAGCAGCACAAGCAGGCTAGCACATGATGAATCTCAAAAGCCTGCTTCTAGGGAAATTCTGGGACAAACTGATGTATTCAGAGGCACATGATCTTATTTGGAGCAGATGACTGTGAGTATTTCTATAATGTACTTGGGTAACAGGGTTCAAGCAAAGCTGCCTTTTTCCACACTGATAGTGGCTCTTTGTCTACAATCACTGAGATAGCTTTTAAAATTATATTATATTATATCATATCATATTATATTAACATCAAGCCAAAATGTGGACTAAAGGACTTTGTGAGTCATTATCACATCCAACTGATAAATATAGAAATATATCTAGAACCACCTACGTGTGAACCTGCAAGCCAATCAAAAACAGATGAAAAGGGAAAAACGCATCATCGGTCACCTAAGAGAACACCCAGTCACAGAATGTTCTTTCCAGGGCTCGTATTAAGCTCTGGATTTGGCGTTCAGATCACACAGAAACCTGCACAAATAAAGATGATTAAGTGACAAGTGAAATGTCAGAAAGGATTACAGTGTTGATTAAAAAAGGCTCCTGAGGCCTGTTGTTCTGCATCTACACTGCAATTACATTCAATCACCAGCAGAGGGCAGAGCATAACTCAGAATAGAGCTGCACTACATCAGTCACTGGTACAGAACTGTGAACAGTCCTGAGTCCATCCTCATTTCTTCATATTTGGATTCCAAACCTTAAGACATGAAGCAGAATAGAAGATTCCAGATGTTTAGGTGATAAGTTTACCACTGATGCTGAGTTGTTGGAACCCCTTTATCTATGTGTATCTATAGACACTTACTGCCTGACATTTGTTGCCATTTATTATTTCATTTAGTCTACTCAATATTCCAAAGATTGGACAGTATGACAAGTAGAAAATAGTATATTTTGCATCAACAAGGTGAGTCCCTATAAAATATAAAGAAATGAGTGGTGGCTCAAGAATTTGGTCACAGTGGTGCTGGAATGCTTGTGTTTACATTTACATATGCAGCATTTAGCAGGCGCTCTTATCCAGAGCGACTTCCATGTCCTAATTACAGGGACAGTCCCCCTGGAGACACTCAGGGTTAAGGGTCTTGCTCAGGGACCCAGTGGTGGTAGTGCCAGAGGTGGGATTCGAACCTGGGACCTCTTGAGCCATAGGTCCATAGGCAAGTACCCTACCATATATATATATATATATATAAAGAAATTATCTTTATCACTTTTTTTTACTGATCTTTTACATTTAAAATCACATTTTAAATGTAAAGGTTAACAAATAAAAGAAAGATGTCTGATTGCCCAGATAAAGTTATAAATGTTTTTTCCCTTATAAAATGATAATATAAAATGGTAATGTATTGTTTGCTCTATATACTGTATTGTTCTCCTGCTCATTCTAAGCCTGATGTTTGATTATAACATTCCATTAAATTTACTTCAAATTTCATTAAACATTCAACATTAAATTTCATTAATCTGTCATTTTGATCATCTAAATTTTTAAATAAAAATGTCTAAATGTATTACTTTGTTGCTATGGTAACTGTGGTTGCCACAGTGATGGTAGAAGGTTGATATTGTTTTTAGGTGGTTGCTTGATGGTAACTTTGGATAGCAAGTAGTTGATAAGTTGTTGATAGGTGGTTGCCAAGTTATTGCAAATGGTTGCTAGGCTGTTGCTAAGCATTAGAGGTGTTTGTTAAGGTGTGGTTAGCCTGTTGTACAAGCTGCTCATCTTAACCAGGGTTCAGGGGGATGCTGGAGCTACTCTTAGAGATACAGCCTTGATGAGCCTCCAGATAAAAAAATACCAACATCAGTTTAATAAAAATGAACAACAAATGTTTTTTTTTTTCTTTTTACTTCCCAGAAATCATTAGGTCTAAAGGCCCACAAGGCCCTGGGGTCCTCTCTGATTTTTTAGGACAGAGTTTGGGAAAATACCACATTCACAAAAACCCCGGTCTGCATACAGTGATGAGAGTCATGCACTAAGCACTACCAACACTCAAAACTGTTACTGAATATGAAGCCAGCTGTCCTGAAGACCTGCAGACCAAACCTCATTCATCAGTCCATTCTAGTTCACCTCCCTGTTCACTGAGTGAATCAGTTCATCAAATTATCCAGCAGGGGGCGCAAAACACCAGCATATCTCCTGCACTGACCTGGCCCAACCTTTCACAAGCTCCTTTTCTTTTCTTTTCTTTTCTTTTCTTTTCTTTACTCATTTTTTGCTCTAACACTCCGATACACTGAAACACTGAAGACTGCTACATTAGGATGTAATGAAACATGTTCAGCTCATTATTAACTGCTGTTATGAAACTTTTACAGTTTTGACTAATTTACTCCAGGCCAGTCAAGAAGCACCACTTGAAGACTATATAGTCACTGTTATTTTTTTCAGGATTTTAATTATTTTTAAATCATATAAATCTGACCTCTGTACTTTGCGAAAATTTAGACCAAAATGGACCAAAGGAATGGTAAAAGAAAAAAATGAAAAATCGTTTATTTACAATTGTTAAATGATAATGTGAACATGGCAATTTGTCACGAGAAAAGATGCTTTTCACCCACAAACACCGTGCAGCAGTGGGCAGCTATTGAAAGCGCCCGGGGAGCAGTGACAGGGACGGTACCTTGCTCAAGGGTACCTCGGGGCAACCTACTTGCGAGGGAATTGAACCCACAATCGTCCGATGCGGAGCCAACTCCCTCATCACTAGGCCACCGCTGCCCCTATTGGTCTGGGATTTGAACCCACGACCTTCCAGAAAGAATCCCGGGGCCTTGTCCCAGACTGGACCACCACTGCCTCGGTATATTGAGGATGCTGCTTATGCAGCAGTTTCTTGCTTTATAAGCCTTCATACAGCGTTCCAATAATTTGCTCAAGGGTACCTCAGGGCAACCTACCGACTAACCCTAACCCTAACCTACAATCTTCTGATCCTGGGGCCTAGTTCCTAAACACTAGGTCACCACTGCCTCAGTGTTTTGATACAGTTTATGTTCAAATTAAATATATTACTTCATTCTCAGTGAGCCTCCTCAGTCCTTGCTTTCAACAAACATTTCAGACATCTACTTTATCAGCAACAGATTAATTTTCTGTTCTTTTATTACAATTTTTTTCATCTGGTAATCTGAATTTGCTTTTCCTTCCTAAGTTTGCTGCTAATGCGCCAGTGCATTGTCGAGAAGGGAAAATATTTAGAGCTATTTCTACTGGCAGCAAAATGGTGTTCAGAATGGTGTATTGTGGTTTATAAAGGGAGGAGCTACTGTCATTCTTAAAGCATCGTCTAAGGTCTGACTGGCACTGAAAGCTCTGGTTATGATATCACGTTTCTATGAAAGGCCACACATTCCCTACACTGAGAATGGTAAGCAGTGGTTTTGTGCCGCAGTCCTGAGAGGTTTTGTGGGGATTCCTTTCCTAACATGCCTCACTTAATGACAGACTTGATAATCACCAAATGCGGTAAATCAGGTTTGCTAGAGAAAGAAAAAAAGGCTGAAAAGTGCAGTGCAGACTGGAACGGAAAGCCACTGGCCCATGTTCTGGTCTGGTTCTACGAGCAGTCGCCTGTCTCAGTGCGTCTCAGTCTCACGCTCAACCTAAACAAACACACAGGCCATGTTTATTTGCACTGATTGAGAAAACAAATTTGAAAATCCGGCTGTAGTTCTTGAGATCAAAACCGTAATGCAAAAATCAATTGGCTCTACAAAGTCTCAAGACTGCCATGTAGCAAATTGCCCCTGAAAGACAAGTGTACACAAAGCCCCTCTTATTTGCTCTTATTTTATGCACAAAAAAGGTTGAAATGAGTTCTATTCTGAAGCGCTGATGGAGCGTTCATAAACAACACATGTCCTGTGTTTCTGCCATTTGAATCTGGGCCAGCACAACTTCTTCCTGATCCCATCTGATGGCACGAAATGTGTTTAAAGGATAAGGGCAACTGGAGCTCAGAAAATTGTGATTCACAATGATTCACCTTTTGAGAAAAGCTCCACATACATAGATAAGATACATAAGATATAAGAAAGAAGATGGCAAGCGATCTTTACAGTCTCTCTTTCATTAAAGAAATCATTCATCACATTAGAACACCAGAAATCACCTAAATCTTTTCCTTTGTTGCCTCCAAAATGTCTCTCAAGCACATACAGGCGGAAAAGACTTCTGGATGTGGTTTAGGACACAGTAGGACTCACTTGGGGCACTTATGTAGAATCAGTTTATCTAAATAAAGAGCAGAAGTGCAGACGCCTCGTAGCTAGGAGGTTCTTGGTTTGATTCCCATGACGGCTAAGGCCCTTTCTGCATGTTCTCCTCCTGTCTGTGTGGTTTCTTCTGGCTGCCCTGAAATACTCCCACGGTCTAAAAGCATGAACATCAGGCAAACAGGAGATAAATTGCCGCCTAGGGGTGAATGTTTATTTGTGTGTCTGCCTTGTGATGGACTGCTGACCTGTGATCACTGGAAGAATCTTCACGACCCCCTATGACCCTGCTTAGGATAAGTGGCTAAGATGATGCATGGTGGATCCAAGATCAGTCCTTCTTACATCCAGAACAGATCTTGTCTGAAACAATTTGGGGCACTGCTGAGCTCCAGACATGTCTCGACAAGCATATGCTATACTATACCTTTAAAGGACAGAAGAATGGCCATGGAAATACACCCTGTCTCATAACATGCCCTCAACCACTTGGCCTAGCCAGTTCTTTCCATGGTAATCCCTGTCTCCAACTTAAGGGTGGATCACTTCCTTTACTGGCTCTCCGTAAGTTAAATAATGTGCGAGGGACTGAGCAAACCCAAATGTTGCAGGACTTGTTTGGAAATCATTGTTACCTGAAACCTTTTCTTTAACTAACCTGAAAAAAATTGCAGATGAAGCTGTTATTAGTTAAAGGCTACGTGGTTAACACTAACAGAAATGTAGATGATGCAAAGCTTACAGTCAGAGAAATTATTTTTCCCAAGTTTCATGTACACTATGTTCACGCTTTTCATAAAAAGCCCTTTTAATCTGTTTACTGTGACTGAAAAATTCTGCTTCTTGTTCTGCAGCACAGTCAAAGCTGTTCAGGCTGTACTCTGGCAAATCTTCACACTGTTTTATATCATCGTTTCAGCACAAAAAAACACAAGATCTCTGTCATCTCAACACATTTTCACACTGATCACGGATTCAAACTGGTCAGGTGTTTATGGTGGGCACCTTGATCGCAATATGAGACACACAGAGAAAAAATGACAATGAAAAGAAAAAAAGTGGAAGTGGAGAGGAAGAAAAAAGACAAGTGAGCCCAAGCCACATTCCACTGGGCCTTCCTGGGCGGCCAACAGCATTCCTGTACCTGCCCGTCAGACCAGGTGCATACTGCTCTGAATGTCCTCCCTTATACTCTTATAGGCATCCACACACACACACAGACACACACACACACACACAGACAGTTGTGTTAACCTATGTATAAAAATAATGTGTCCTGCAGGTCCAGCTGTGAATTTTTAAATGTGTTTCATTATTTGAAAACACAAGCTGCCCTTACATTAATGGTGAACTGGCCAATAAAATCAGTTCTGTTTCTCCCCCGGCATTCTCCATCATATTCATATGCATTACAAACTCTGTGTCTGTTGTTCTGTATGTTGTTCTGTCTGCAGATTCTGTCTTTAGTTTCATGTCGTGTTCTGTGTCATGTTCTATGTTGTCTCATGGGTAGCACCATGGCTCTGGAGAAACTATTTTGTACTTTGTATATGCTTATAACTTTTACTGACAGTTAAGAATATTTTTCCAGCTGTTAACCTGGCAAGGTTTTTCATGTGTCTATGTGTTGTAAGAAATTTTAGCAACACTTTCCTGAAGGGCAGCATTCATAAGAATACATATTTCAGCCAAATGCCAAAAGACAAACCCTTATAAACATTTAGAAAGACTTATTCCTACAAGTGTCCGTTGTCATAACACATGCCGACGTGAAAATGGATAAAAGCAGCCTTTATGCCAACTCCCTTAGGAATGAGTCTTTGTTCGTGTAGATTAATGTCACCAGTCATGAAAGGCTTACATATGTGTCATGTAGCTTTTCCGAATGCTGCCCATGTTATGCAATGTTTTGGACCAAAAAAATAACCTTCTAACACAACCTTTATACAAAAAAAAAATAAAACAAATTAAAGCAAGTGCCATTTTCCCCCTAATATTGCAGGTTAACCTTGTTTTTAAGTGCTTTTTCTATAAAGCCAGGACTTTTTGTCCTGAAAATACACAAAAACAAGCACTCAAACACACATTGCAGTGAGGGAGTTTCACTGATGTGGATGAGGGAGGGAGGGAGAGGAAGAAAGGAGTGGGTGGAACATCCGGGCCTTTAGACTGGCTCATCACTGACAAAGCACAGCAAATCCACTGAAGCCTCCACACAGTATGGCTTGGTACCTGCCTCAGCTCCACATTCACAAACATGTGAGCAGCACTTGGAGGGGATAAGTGACTGTGGAGTGGGAGGAGGTGGGGGGAGTGAGGGAGGGAGGGGAGAGGTGAGAAAGAGGAGGGCGGAGGGAGCTCATTTCAATGCTCCTCTCATGCAGAGGCAGTTGTATCTGCAGGGTTTGCCGAATGTAAAAAAGCCACAGCCGGCCCAGAACAAAAGCACCATTCAGCATGCGGAGCTGCTTCCCCTCCACGCTACTCCAGGATCGGCCATGCACACACTATGGCCCAGCCACGCACACATACATAGGCATAGGCCCCCGCACACATATTCTACTTGTACGTGCTATTTGATGGACACAGGACTATATGCCTGAAAAGCTTGAATCAGGCCCATTATTCCCAGCAGTGTGCTGGACTGTTCCTTCCCTTCACGCTCTGGCTGCCTCCCACTTCTCCCACAGCCCCCACCCTCGCTCATGTCTGCATGAGGAGCAGGAGCATGCACAAACCCCTCGCTCCCTCCCTCTTTCCATATGGCCACCTTTCAGCACTTGACTTCCAGCCATCCCCCCCTCTCTCTTTTCAAAATCGACACAGAGACCGTCTTCGACACCCCTCCAGCAGGCTCAGAAATGGTACATTCCAAGGCTGCAGAAGTTGAGAGAGCACATTGTTCATGATCTACCATTGCTAGATTCTTCTTTTTCACAGCCATAGGCCCCACAATCATCCACCCTGAGCATCTAAGTAGGCCTGTGCCATCCTATTTAGCCCATGCTACAACATCTGAAAAACACAATCAAATAATCTGGTCACAATGCTGCTCTATAAAACAAAACTGCTGGTTACTCCCAGAAGAGTTTTGGGAGATTAAGGAGGGGAGGTTTGAACAGCTGAGCTTGTGGAGGGGGAATAACACATTGTATCTGGATCCTTCGAGAGTGCGTGGGTCAGGCCAGAGCTGCTTTATTTTTTTGGCAAATGGAAAACAGAATCAAACAGGAAGCCCAAGAAATATTGTGAAATCACCCAGCATCTCTTAAGGAATCACGTGTGTTTTCCTTTCAGTGTAGTTGAGGTCAATTTCATTTCCTTTGCACTTTTAATATCCTCTTAGTGCTCACGTACATGCTCCCCACCCTTCCCATTTTCTCGATGAATTATTCAAATGGGAGTCACCAATTTCTAATCCCCAAATCAAATAAATGTTGTATTAACCCAAACACAGTTCACATCTGCAAACAATAAGTGTGCTAAAGCATGCCCTCATGATCCCTAATCCCTCTCATTCAGTAGAATTATGGGTGACTCCACATGGACACACCCATACCAAGCATCAACCTACCCATTTCAGGACAGTTTTTAACATGCCCTTGTCCACTTTGCCTCAACATTTCCCTTCGGGGGGGAATCCCTGACACCATTTTAAAGCCTGCAGATAATTTACTGTAAAGTTTGCTCTGAGGTATCAAATCTTCAGGAGCAGAACTCTATATACCTGAAAAACGAACCCTGGATAAAACAAATCATCAGCCATCACAATGAAACATTATATTCAGAAATTTTGCTTTCAATTTTTGGGTTTGAGATAGCAGATCACTCTGCATCCGTCAGGAAACATGGGGACCATTTAGCCGATAGACCGTTTAATGTATTCAAAGGCCCCACAGACCACTAGTGTCTTTTTACGAAACCTGTCTTTCCTTTAATCTACTAAATTATAAAAATGAGATATAGGTATAGTTGCAACATCTTGCATAGTAATGCATATTGCTTATAGTGCTTAAAGTGGAAGCTTTATTTTTGAAAGTGAAAGTGACAACCCTCGTCATTGCGAGGTCACAGCACAGCACACAGTGAACCACAACAAAATTGGACCTCTGCATTTAACCCATGCAAACACTGTGCAGCTATTGAAAGCGCCCGGGGAGCAGTGACGGGGACGGTACCTTGCTCAAGGGTACCTCAGGGCAACCTGCTGGTGGGGAATCGAATCTTCCGATGTGGGGGAAACTCCCTAACCGCTAGGCCACCACTGCCCCATTTTTGTATCTAAAGGAAGCGTACATCCGGCCTTATTAGAAGGAGAGGTTTGATCCCATGTGATCGCACAGCCATTCAAGGCCTGGAGTCCAATAGAGCATAACGGAGAAGATGGTCTCACTCTCCCACTGTCATTCAGATGCTCAGAAGTGCAGATGTCTGTTAGCTGACTCAACAGATACGGCCATTAGTGTTCTTCTCCAAGTGTGCTGAGCTGTCCTAGGATGTCTCAGCAGGGGCAGATCATGTACCCATTAAAAGGCAACCAATCATGATGATAACCACAATTTTTCATCTTAAATAAAAAAGACAAACCTATAATTTGCATGCTTGATTTCTGTTTCGGATTAGTGCACTGGGGCTAATCTAAGGCGAGAGTGTAGCAGTTAGTTGTTAATAGAGAGAAGGTGTTAAAAAGTATCGAACCATCCCATTCTCCTCACAATAATCTGCTTGCTTCACATAGCCTCACAGTTACGGACATGGATTCACAGCATGGAATATCTGCCTGTGTAAGAGTTTAATTGCTTTCAGTGAGCTGAGAGATCTCCCATTTGAGTCCCACCAACCATCACTATAGTGATGTGCTGCTTTTGCAGGTATAAAGGTCTGCGAACAATGAGACATACCAAAGGCGACACCCCTTCCTTCCAGATCTCAACACCTTTTTTTAGCTAACCTGCAATTAGCATACCTGACACGCAGGGTTCTTCACAGACCAGAACCACACTAACGGCAGGTATGCATTGTTGTGATCAGGTGACAGAGCTATAAATGCTGCACCTCTGATGAATGGGACTAGCCTGCAGACTCGGTCTTCTGCATACCTGACAAGATTAGCTGATTGGCTTCCTTCCTGTTTTTAAAAGGGAATTCCCATGATTTTTCCAATATTTTGCATAATCATTTATAAACAAAGTCAGAGTGGTTTAATATGAAAACTTACTGCCTCTGCTTTTCTAAGAAGTTTCTTTTAACAGTGGTCCTCATAGGAATGTCTATAATTTCTCTAATTCAACAATATTTACTGTTTCTGACATTTTTCAGTTATCCAGATGCTGATAAAGTAGTGGTACGATAAGCAATAAACAATATTTGGATTAATATTAGTTTAGAGGCATTAGGCTCAAGATGTCTGGCTCCTGGGACAACAGTGGCCTCGTGGTTAGGGATTAGGCCGCCGGACTGTAAAGTGGTGGGTTCGAATCCTGGACCAGTAGCATGCCCTGAGGTACCCTTGAGCAAGGTACAGCTCCCATCACTGCTCCCTGGGCACTGGATTTATGGCTGTCCCTGCTGCACAGTGTGTGTGGTTTAAATGCAGAGAAATAATTTTGCGTGGCTCCCTGTGCTGTGCCATGTGTTCACAATGACTAGTTGTCACTTTCACTTTGACTTTTATTGTGAACAATTTGGTCAGTTTTGACTCAAAGAATCACTTTGAGTCTTTTTAAGTTACCTGTGATGTCAGAAATAAAAAAACTGTGATTTAATGTCCTGTAAACGGCCTACACCTCATAATTAGGGTGGCGGGGTATAAGGGGTGGCGGTTGTCCAGTGGTAGGATACTTGCCTATGGACCTATGGCTCAAGAGGTCCCAGGTTCGAATCCCTGGCACTACCACCACTGGGTCCCTGAGCAAGACCCTTAACCCTGAGTGTCTCCAGGGGGACTGTCCCTGTAATTAGGACATGTAAGTCGCTCTGGATAAGAATCCAGAAGTAGAAATGCCGTAAATGTAAATGTAAATTAAAGATGTGCACTGGGGCGGTACGGTGGCGCGAGAAGGTCCTGGGTTTGATTCCCAAGCAGGAAACTCCCAAGCAGGTTTCCTCCCACCATCCAAAGACATGCCCATCTGGAGGATTAGAGGTGCTAAGTTGGCCATAGGTGTGAGTGTGTGTATGATTGTGTTTGTCTGTGTGTGTTTGAGTGTGTGTGACAGTGTTTGTGTTTCTGCCCTGTGATGGAATGGCTACCTCTCAGGGATGTTTCCTCGCCTTACGCCCTGTGAGAACTGAGATAGACTCCAGCACCGCCCGCAAAGACAAGTGGCTATGAAAATGAGTGCGTGAGAGAGAACTGGGTGGAGCTTTTGGAAGTGGAAAATATTTGTTGATACTGGAAAAATGCTGAGTTCAACTCACCAAGGGCACATACTGTCAGAGTCGTGTGTTCTGTGTTCTGAGGAATGTCCAGAGAAAAGTACAACCTGTCCAGATTATTTGTGTGCGAAGGCGTTGTTAGAAAGTCTAAGCAGAAAGATGATCTCATTATCTCAGGGAGATAAGCTGAACTGATGAACAATACAGGGCAGCATCTAAATGACGGAGGCAGTCGCGTTACAGGTTGCTGAAGCTTTACACTGGTAGACACTGAAGTTATTTTAATTATTTCATTTATTAGGACCTCTGACACACATAAAAAATTGACAGTCATATTTTCACTTTAAAACATATACACTAAAATACCAATGGTGCAGTAGAGTTAAAGGGTCCATATCGTATACACATATACACCTATAACAGCAATTTCATATAACAAAGACATTCATGATCTAAAAAATTTTTTTAATTAAAATAGGCTTGAACAACATCAACATTGTGACGGGTCTTTAAAATGGGCAAGATGCTCCACTGTGACTGAATTAAAAACAATTTTTTTGAAGAAGAATGGGCCAAAAACTGATCTGACAACGGAAGCCTTTGATTGCAGGTGTTGTTAAAGTCGCCAAGTATTATGTTCAGGGGGCAATTACTTTTTCACGATGGTGATAAAGGTCTTGGTGAGCTTTTGTGCTTCAATAAGATCATTTGAAATCTGTGTTTTGTGTTTGATTACGATGTTTTCTCTACAACGGTTTTGTGTTATATATAGTGTTATAAATAAATGAAAGAAATTGGAAAATGGGGCAACTACTTTTTCACAACACTGTATGTAAATGAGCCCCGCGTTGGCCTGGCAGCCTCTCCGGGGTGTTTGCCCGCCTTTTTCCCTGTGAGAGCTTGGACTGGATCCAGCACCCCCTGCGACCCTAGTTAGGTCAAGTGGCTATGAAAATGAGTGAGTGAGTGTGAGTGAGTGTTTGTAAATGAGCACTGTTCTGACCGGTCACTGCCTCATTCAAAAAGCCCAACCCAGGCTGAAACAGCCTTATAACTTCAGTGTGAATGGGTGAAACTAAACTGCCGTAGACTGAGTGGGAGGAAATGCAAATTAATGATTTTTGTGACATCACAGACGTAAGCCATTCAAAACAGTCTACTTCTGCACTTTCCAAACAGGGACTGGGGAGTGAAAAACACATTTTAAACTTATATAGGCTCTTTAAATCATCAGGCCAGATTACCACAGAAGGTTTACCATAGAAGTCCCCTAAAGAACTGTTTTTATCTGATGTGCAGAACAGTTTAAAGCTCTAAAGAACCTTAACAAAATGCATCTTATCAAACGTAAAAATTCTGGCAATAATGTCAATTTTTACTGAATTTTTTTAATTCACACACACACTCTCATTTTAAAAATGGTCCATTTAAGAATTGATCTTAATTGGCTTTTTGGTGAACCAAAATGGGTTCTATGGTTTCACAGAACCCCCATTTAAGAGCACAACATTAAAGAACATAGGGTCTCCCAACAGCAGCACGTCTAGGGGACTTCTCCAAGCTAAACATCCTGCTGACCTTATGTTTGGTATATTTTGCTGTGCAATCAACACAGGAAATGCATGAACATCCATATTTGTGGGATGAGAAAGCAGACTGACTTCCTGAACTCTGAATACTCAAAAGGATAGAAGCATTTCAAAGATGGTCATTGTTTTTCTGGTGAGGGGAGACAAGAGCTACTTTATTTGGGATTTCTAGCTCATGATGGGACGGTTTTTCAGTAATTCTGAAAAAGGCCTCTCTATATTTTAATGCTCGAGCTGTTTGCACATTCAGGCGCCCGTTCAAGTATATTGTGAAAGCTGCCTCTGCAAGCAATAATGCAAATAAGCATTAACCTCTGTGATCGTTTAATCAGTTATATATTTAGGCTCAGAGATTAAGTCTAGGACATGGGTTTGAATCCCAGACCAGTAGATTGATCTGATAGCTGTGTGTGGGTAAAAAGTAGAGGTTGAATTTTGTTGTGATTCACTGTGCGCTGTGCTGTGTTTCACACTGACAACAAATAGTCACTTTCACTTGCAACTAAAGCATTCCGAAAGGAGATCCTGCTTTGAATGGAAAATGAAGTCTAATCTCACAAACTGACCTCTGAGGTTTGCGATGCTTCTTCATTATTAGGTGTTTAGGATGCACACAAAGTCATTGGGTTTGTTTTAGAATGGCTGTGGCCCAAATCGTGGTCTAAAAAAGTGAAAGTGACTATTCTTGTCATCGTGAGAACACAGCACAGTACACCACAACGAAATTGGACCTCTGCATTTAACCCATGCACACAATCCGTGCAGCAGGGGGCAGCTATGAAAGTGCCCAGGGAGCAGTGACTGGGATGGTACCTTGCTCAAGGGTACCTCAGGGCAACCTACTGGTAAGGGGTTTGAACCCACAATCTTCCAATTCTGTGGCCGACTCCCCAATCACTAGGCCACCGCTGCCGCTAAAACATACCGATTTTGACTTATTTATGGCTCGGTATGGCAAAATAACCCTCAAAGGATTTTTATCTTCTACTTTCTAAGCCTGATCATCCCACTATGGTATACCATCAGATGTTCATCTAAAAATGAAGGTATACTGGTGGATAAATAAAAAAGCTATGTGCTGTTGACAAATTACTTAATTTACACCTTAGCAAATGAGTTATGATGAAATTGTGCAAAAATAGACACAAAAAATAAAGGATTGTATTTTTTTTCCCTGCGATGTGAACAGCAGATTGTTACGGTGATACAGCCTGTCTTCAAGAACCAGTTAAATCTGCAAATCATATACAAGTGAAGGTTTTTAGCTTCAGCTGTACACGACCTAAGCCAGAGAAAAACAAAATGAAATGTCTAATATAACATACTGTCACTATGACAACGGAGGAGAATCATTTAGCTTGATATCCTATGTTCCATGCACAGCAACCATCCAAAAAACATACATAATGTTGCCACTGGATGTCTTGCGCCACATAGCTTTGATGTCATATGTCTTCAGGAGCCTATATCTTTCTGGTTTTTGTGCTCCAGTGTTTAAACCTAGGTAGAAGGACTGGGTAGGCCCAGTTCAGAGAAGCCAACATACAAATACAATAAAAGAAAGTAACAATTTTTGTCATTGCGAAGCACAGCGTACTGTGATTCAACCTGCATTTCACCCATACACACTGTGCAGCAGGACGGTAGCTATTTAAAGTGTCCAGGGAGCAGTGATGGGAATGGTACCTTGCTCAAGAGTACCTCAGGGCAACCTATTAGTCTGGGATTCAAACCCACGGCATTCCAATCCTGGGGCCTGGTTCCGAACCACTAGGCCAGCGCTGCCCAGGGGGCAGCAATGCCCAGCGCCCAGGGAGCAGTGGTGTTGACGGTACCTTGCTCAAGAGTACCTCAGTGCAATCTACTGGTCTGGGATTTGAACCCACAATCTTCTGATTCTGGGCCCTAGTTCTTAAACACTAGGCCACCACTGCCTAGTGGTCAGAAAGCATATGCTTGCTTGTTCTTCCTGTATCTGCTTGGGTCAGATGGATTGGAGATGCTAAACTGTCCCCTAAATGTGTGTGTGTGTGTGTGTGTGTGTGTGTGTGTGTGTGTGTGTGTGTGTGTGTGTGTGTGTGAGTGTGTTTATCAGTGTGGCTGCCCTATGATGCACTGGAGATCTGTCCAGAGTTTTTCCTCCCTCTAAAAGCTGGAATAACCTTCAGCACCACCTGTGACCCTAATCAGGACAAGCGGCCCAGAAAATGAGTGAGTGATTGAGGTTATAAATACCTTAGGAACCATTAATAAGCAGTTATAACACACAAGTGAAAGGGCAATGGTGATGGCTTGTTTTCACGTATCAGGGAGCTATTAACCTGAGCCAATGAACAATGAAATCTGAAAGACTGAAACATTACTGGTCACTTCAAAAGGTTTCAGAACGTTTAACTTTGATTGGCACTGAGCTTCTCTAAGCAAAGCTTACCCAAAAAACTGCCAGTCATATTTTCACTTCGTCATTTTGCCATTTACAAAACATTCTTGTTTAGCATAATAAATGAATAAATGAATTCGCTGCACTTGAAACTTCAAATATTCTATTATTATCATGAATAATTTAGACCAAACTAAGGAACACACTGCATGCTCTGAATATCAGAACAGGAATCATAAGACATGTCATTTTATTCAAGAAAGCTATTAAGATTTACTGATCCACTGTTATTCAGTGCAACTTTACACATACACGGTAGAGTAACTTCCCCAGTTCAGATTGCGTCATGTTTCTTGGGAAAACCATATATTCTGCTAGATTATTTATAGTCTCCTATCGGTATAAGGCACCATATTGGCCATAAACATGGGCCTCTACGCTATATGCACCCATTCGTGATGTAATGTTGTTTTCTACAGAACAGGAAATGCCTCGTTCTTCATGCTGTTCCTGTCTGTTTACCACTTATGTAAATAATACAAGATGTAAATATTAGTTTAGCAATTATTCATTAGGTTATAAACACCTTAAAAAGCATTAATAAGCAGTTATGACATAAATAAAAGGGCAACGGCGATTACCCATATTGAGCACAACCATCCATTCTCAGATTTGTTTCTTTCTCTGTCCCACTTTGTGGATAGAAAGGGCCACTTCGCTCCTCCTTTAACTGCTTTCCATCATTAATGTTCTGCTCCCAGATCATCGTTTTGCATTTTATTCAGAGATGGCACAGATTTTAGGATTCGTATTAAAGTATTCACTACACAGGGAGCAAAAATCCACACCCTTGCACATTTATTTATACATCATAACTTCTTATTAATCATTTAATTGTTTTCATTACCTAAACTGTATTACCCATTGATAAACTAATTATGAATAATTAATTAACCCTTTATAATTGCAGTCTGTTTGAAAAGAGGTCCCAAAAGGTAATGATGAAAGCGGAGCCATCATCTTCCTCCCTCCATGTGGGGTCCAAACCTTCATATATAAACGCCAAGCAATAAAAATCTGCTTTTTAAAAGTAATAAAAAGAACACTTCTAATGTTTTGTTTGGGCTTCATCGCGGAGGGATATCGTCCAAGTGAGAGGAATGCTTCCGCGCAGTTTTCCGAGGCGTGCTGCGGCGGAGTCCAGCAAATAGGTCCTGTGAACTTCCCGAGGAGGAGACTCGGATGTTTTGTTTTTCTTCATCGTTTCATAGGAAAAGATATTGCTATCGTTCGTTTATAATTTTAAGGCCGCCCTTAAGTCGCTAGGCGGGGGTTTTGTGTTCCCTTGCTGACTGAAAGTTGAAGTTGCGGAGAGAGAGAGAGAGAGGAGAAGGGGGCAGCAGGAGCTCGAGCGGTAGCCAACCGGGTCACAAACCGAGACGGATTGAGAGTTTTTCCTTCACGAAACTTCCAGATTGAGACTTTGGGGAATTAGTGGGACTTCTCGGAGGAGGATGGTGAGGATATTCGCCCCTTTCCTGATGGATTTTACTCGCTGGGAAGACCGAGAGAGGCGGCTGCGGTCGCCGCTCTCCTCCTGAGCCGAAGGCGTGCGAGCCCCGCACTCCGGTTTGGTGAACAAAACTCGCCCCTTTTTCCCCCCCTGACGCGAACGAAAAGAAAATGGTGATTTTTGAGGCTCGTTTCCCAGCCTTGAATGCGTCCTCGATGCTGTTTGCAGGATTTGGATCCCCGTGAGGACAAAAATGAGCGAAGAATCGGCAAACCCGAACAACGAGTGAGTAACCCAGCTCTCCTCCCTGCGAGCGCGCTCTGTTTACGGCTGAAGGAGGACCAGAAACCCTCCTCGCCTCGTACATTCACACCATTTCTATCCACACACGTCTGTGCACACACTTGCTCGGTGTTTGCATGCCTTTCTCCCTCACAAACCACTAGAAAACGAGCTTACTGAAGCCCACGCTGCTGATATTTCTTCAAATGCACCCCCTTCATTGATTCTGTACAAGCTAGTCATCGATAACGCGTCTCTTTCTGAGTGTTTTGCGTGTCAGAACTACCAGGGAGGGTTTAAAAAGCACCGAAATGCCAAATTGTCCATTGACACTGTACACCAAGACCCCCCTCCCCTTCTGTTTTGGACCATTCCTCCTGAAAAAAGGCGATTAAATGCTTTAAAACAGGCAGAAGCCAGAGATAGAATGTCTGTCCCGATAAGTGTGTCTAATTTCCTTCATTTTGGCCCGAAACTGGTGATATTCCTCTCTGTTTTTGTACCGCAATGTCAGGCTCGGGGGCGGTGGGGGGGAGGAGAAGCTGCGGACGCCATATTTTTTTCTCAATCACTCTCATTTGCATATCCACGATCCTCATTCATAAAAAAAGCAAAAAAAGGCCACCTTTCACGCTCAAAGCGCTCTCGCTTCGACGCGCGAAGGGTCAGGATCGCCCCCGGAATCAAAACGGGGTGATTTTAGGTGCACTTTGCCGTTATTTGCCGCTCGGAGCCCGTGTTGTGTGTGTGTGTGTGTTTTTTTTAATGGGCTGATCGCTTGTTGACAGTCACTGAGAGGAGCCCGGGTCACGTGACCGCCCCCATTCATAAAGTACCTGGCTGCTCATTCACACCGAGTCTCGCCGCGCGGCCTCCTAAAAAAACAAGGCAAAAACACACCGCACAGCGATCGTCGTCTTTTGGACTCGGCTCTGAACTACGTGCGCCGTTCAGTGTGGCCTTTTGGCCGAAGACACGAGCGCTGCCGATGGCCAGCAGGACGTCCAGGCTCGGCTCACCCTGTTTCTGAAGCAGGTCCATTGATATAAAAGGGACTCAGTGTCCTTGGGCAGGTCTTTTCCCCACTTTTCTCACCGAGATGTAGCTGGGGCAGCCCAGTTCATCGAGTTTTAACCTCCACCACGATTTTTACAGCCCTTTCGTTAATAAACTTATAATAAGGGTGCAGGAAATCAGAATCTGTACTATTAGGGTGGGGCGATGTGGCAAAAATCAAACCCCTCTATACTTGAAGAAACATGGCTTAAACCAGTCTGAATGAAAAGAGCAAGCAGCACCTCAACATTTTCCCAGTGCACCACACTCAGTCCAGTTAAACAGGACTCATGTAAACAGGACTAACAGGCTCTCTTTGCTGTGAAACGTGTGCAATTACTGAAGATACTGACCGAACATTCAGAAAAGAATATCAGGATTGCGATTGGTCACGATAACTATAATTATCGTCACATTATCTCTACTAAAGAAGTACCTGTGCATCACTATCACCTGCATGCGGTCAAATCAGACCATATTAATGGACTGTTCTTCCTGGCTAAAATCTTTAATCTAGAGATTTTTAATAGCTTATTATAGTTTAGACGGTCATATTTATTGTGAGATGTTTTCTCTAGCTTATTTAAATATTATTAACATAATGTATATATTAGTTCGTGTCTTATCTTTTCAGAGTTGTTTCAGTTTGAAGTTGAAACAGAAAGTGACTCAAATGCTTTTAAAGTTTAAACAGAAAGCTGAGTGTGCACAATGTTTCCAATGTCAGACAGTAATCAAGTTGAATAATAGCAATCTCATTATTGATCAGATATTGGAGAGGATGATCTTTGCCGTAATTGAGCAGCCCTAGTGTGGGGCGACCCAGGTACACATCGTTCCAAGTTTCACATCGAAGATGTTTTCCTTCATGGTTGAGACACCCTTGTTTGCAGACTTGCGCAATGGATCACCCAGAGCTGCTGATGTGGGGAGAAGAAGGCAAGGCGACACCATTGCAGAGCACGTTTTCTCCGCCTTCACATAAACAAACATATCTGGCCACAGTTTGTATGACATTTGAGTCGCCGAGGAGTAAGAGATTTAAACACGCGCGTGCTTTTCCGTTTGCAGCAGCGAGTGACGCAGTGTTTATTTCGCTTTTCCCTAAAACGTGTACATGCAGTACAACTTACAAAGGAGCACATATTTTGCTTTCATCCTAAAAGCCTGAGCCTGTCCGTGCACAGATCCATAACTCATAACTGTTATGAAGATACACTCCGCTGCAATTCTTTCCACTTTTGAGTGTGTACTCTTTATTGCAGCCCCTTTTCTGCCCGATAAGAGCCTCCCCTTTTATTCAGGGCTAACCTCAACAGCATTTTTCACCAAATCTGTTTTTACCATAACATTAGTATTATTCTGTGGTTGCTAAGTACTATTGCTTTTCATCATTTTACACATGAGCACTTTTTACAAAGATGCCTTGAGAAATATTACATTATGCTGTAAGTTCCATCAGATAACAGGACAGATTAGTCAGGCTTTATAGCTAACCTAAAATGAAGCAGCAATACAGAGGCAGAATGAATTTGTAAATTCCTTACTTTTATTTAGTGAAATTTTCAGTGTCAGTTTATCTGCTTTACCAAATGAGCAGTTACTTGGTGCTCCACGTTTGTAGCCATGGCGTTGCTGAATTTTTTTTGTGCCCATGAAGGACCTCCACACAAAGTTTAGGTTTTTGAACAATTTATAGATTGGTAAATAGCTTTCACATCATGTGAGGAGCTTTGTGTCTTCAAAATGTGCTTTACCCTCACATCTCATTTACAAAAATGGCTCTTTAGAGCATGAAAACTGTCCATCTTTGACATTGTTCAAAGAACCCTTTGTGGCACCTTTTTCCCCAAGAGTGTACATGTGCAGACCTGCTTTATCCACTTGAGGAAGCGTTGGATTACACGGGATGAAGCTTGAGTTTAACCAGAGAAGACATAGTAGTTGGTTCACCTTCTGGTGCTTCTGTTTTACTTTTCTTGTTTTGATTGATTGACTGCTGTAAGTCAGAATCAGGAGTTCTGCCATTGTAAAGATAATTTAAAACACTGTGAGAAATATTTTCTGGTATATTTTAAGGCTGAACAATTATTCGCACTACAAAAAATGACAGTTTAAATCAAAAAGGGCAGTGATTTCAGTTACATCTAACATTCTCCAATATCGACACGTTCTAAATGCGGCCGTTTTAAAAATAATATAATTCGAAGACGAACCCACTGGCCCACAGTAGTCTGTACATCACAGAATTGAATGATACCCATTATCTATCAAAGCTATTGTTTTTGAATTGTGGCATCAAAATGGGTTGTATTTTAGTTAGATGTGCTTGAAAACCATTCTGTACTCGGTATGCAATCAGTTTGACATTGCTTTGTAGTGACTAATCTGTGTGCCATTTACCATATTTATATCTTGAACATTAGAAAAATGCTGTTTTTTTGTTGTGATTGTGTCATGTGTGACACAGAGAACAAGAAACTTTAATGAGGCCAAAACATACACATGGCCAGTCTAAAAGTAAGGGCCACAAAATAACAGGAAATGCAGCGATAATGTGTATGTGATGGCGCTTGGTGTTTGTTACTCATATCTGTATTATTCTTCAGCCACAAACAAAAGGCTCTTGGGTTCAGTAAGTTTGTACGCAAGTGTTAGCGGGCTGTCGTGTGGGACCGCCAATAAAAAAACACAGTTAATTTACGGGAACTATTGCTTGTTACCCATCTTTGCGAAAGGTTGCTATAGTTAGTACCTTTGTATCGTTGTAACTAAAATAAATTCAGGAGGATATCAGTGAAGAGTGATGATGCTGTTTGGGAAAAAGTATTTGTAAAGTTTCCAGAAGTACCAATTTCTCAGTGATGGTTGGCAATGCCAAAATATTTTCCATCACAGCAGAAAATAATAATTAGTCCGTTGTCTTCTAAGATAACACCTTGGTGATTCGACCAAGAAGGATTTCCGTCCCCGCACCCTGTGCACACATTCTCAGAAAACCCTCTTGTCTTTTTGCTCTGGTCCAAAATAAGTAACAGGCTTTTAGTAACTGCTGTACCACAACCTGAGCTCTATACACTTTATGATCTAAGTAACACTATTGGAACACTCTTTTTTGTGGTGACTTCTCTCACAAACCAGAAGAGATTCAGTGCCCACTACAAATCCACTTAGACTGAGTCACATGCACAGGTTCCAACATCATGATCCACAGGAAACACTGGAGACAAAACCAAGAACAGCCCTTTATATTCATTAAAGCATTAAAATGTAATCTTTAACGCGACGTATATTATTGCAAGCGTGAAAACGTGAATCATTTCTAGTTTTTAAGTGTTCAAAATGTACCTTATCTGCATTATTCCGTATAAGATTCAACTTGTACTAATAAATAATTTAAGTACCTTTGCATCTTTATACAGTAATGTATTTTTCATGTAAAAATTGGAAGCTGTGAAGCTAACAGACAACATTTTTTATATTCTTTTTGAACATACTTTTACAGTTTCTGGGGAACGTTTAAAAAGCAATTAATTAAGTATGTGTACATGGATAAATAGTTCAATATATGGCCAAAAAAGACTGTCTAAGCTGAGAGCAGTTTGTTTTTATGTCATTCTCTATATTTAAATGTGATGAGTTTACACTGGGAGATGGGGAAATTGACTTTTTGCTGTTCTCACTGCCACCCTGCTTATCAACAGGATTATGAAAGGACTAATTTTTCATGTAAACACAGCCCCTAGTTCTGCCTAGTTCTAGACTAACCAAGAAACTGTCTGGGCCGTTTTATGGATCAAAGTTATTAAAATGTGAGTTGTATTACAACCCTTTTTTGCATCAAACTCCAGATTTCAACAATAACTTTTCCCCCCAACTTGCCCAAAAAGGACTTAAAGGTAATTTATTTTGTTTGTTATATTTAACATCATTTATACTGTTATGAACAAAACATACTTAGATCTTTAGTAGACTTCTGAAAATGAGGCATAGACCTGCCCACGCTTCGCCTGGCATGTTTCATGCCAAGAAGTTGCTGGCCTTGACCCAATTCTTGTCTTGTGGCTCTAATGTTTATTGTCCTATCAGGATGTGCTAGGTCTTAGCTTGTCAGTACTCATGAGTAAGGATGGACAAAATGAAGTTCTCTCTTAAACTGTGAGCAGAGAGTGAACCATGTTTCAACAATATAGTAGTAGCAATATGCTATAATAGAAAATCAGTGCTAAAAAATGAAACATAGGCTTAGGTTTGTGGTATGACTTGCCTTCTGTACCCTTGGACTAATGTCGCTCTCTGCAGATATTTCCTCAGGGCAGCAAAAGGTCAGGGTAAAGGTAAAAAACTAGGCCTGTCAAACAGAAACACAAGGTACTTTATTGGTGTGGAAGTAAAAGAAGAAACCAATTCCCCTGGTAGATGCAGGACTATGCTGAAAGACCTCCTCCTTACCCTACTATTGCTTTTTCAAATGCCTTGATAGAGAAATAGTGTAAGATTTTATCCAACCAATCACACTTGCCTTTATTTATGCTCATCATTTTTTTAAGCAATTTCCCTTGAGACAAATGAAGTTTTTCTGAATCTGATTTGTGCCTATTGTATAACATGCAAGGGTATTGCCATTTCTATTAGCTCAGCATCAACTTTTAGAGCATTTAGGTTTATACACAGTCACTTATACAGCAATGCAGAGAGGCCTTGGAAGGAAGGATTCTGAAACACGTGGTGATTTTGGCATCACATCTGCAGGTTTGGATACATTTTCTGAACAAAGTAAGAACTAAGTAGAGTTTTTGACCGACTCCAGTATTATAAAACAGTTAATGTAGCGTAGCAGTGTGGTCTCCACACTGAGTGAGGGTTCGATTCCACACCCAGAAATTCACCCCATGCAACACAGATAAGAGGCCTTAGGCAAGACTCAGTGCTTCATTCTCTACATAAAACACGGACAGGAGCCCTGGATAACTACAGCTCCCAAATGCACCAATGTAAATATAAAAACCCACATCTCAGCTTCTGCTAGAGATCGGTAGAAAGCTAAGACAGAATAATTTTGACAGAAGTGTGCTTTTATAGCTTTAGTCAATTAGTACAAGTCAACCCCGGCATAAGGGTAGTGAGTTTGAAGTGTTATAGCTGGCTAAAAACAATCTTCTAACTTTCACATCATGCATATAAGGCATTGTTCATGCACAGTGAATAAGGTGAGGTTTAGCAACTGTATTTTAACTCTTTCCAGCCCCATTATTTAACATCACAAGTGATCTTGGTCAGAAGAAAATGCTCTCAAGCTAGCCCGATGATTTTCTTTTGTGTGAAAAACTTAGTAAATAACTTGTCTGGGTCTATGTTGGGAGGACTTGTTTTTCTTACTGCACTCACTCTTTCTCACTGTTTCAGCTCTAAACATCATAGGTGAACAGTCAGTGACGGTTCATTTTTTATGGTTAAAAGCCCATTTATAAGGCCATTCAGGGTGTTTCCACAAATATTTTCTGCAGTGCAAACTTTAACATGTACTGCTTTTGCTGTAGTCGTACACACAGCTGTAGATTGGGCTGTGAAGTATCACGTTGCATGTGAGTTTTTCCTGAGGGCACTTCTCAAACACACAGAGCTCAATTTTCTTTCACACCATAGTTTAATTTGGCAACATCTTTACTTCCTGTGGCAGTAGTTTTGACAAGTCTGCGCTCTGAAGGAACAGAGGATTTTTTTTTATTTCAGTTTTTTTTCCGACAGAGGTTGCATCCACCCTATTACTTTGGGTGTTTAAAGACATACAGAAGTCTTGAATGATGCTAAAATTTCAATGCGTGGTTAACTCTCCTGCCCTGCAGACTTATTTCAATAAGTTGAAATTCAAGCTTGGCATTTGTCAGGAGGTGAGACATATTGAGCAGTGTGTGAACAGTCAGGATTTAAGTGAATGTGATCTTTCAAATCGTGGTTGCAAGATGACTGGGATCAGAGCATCTCCAACACAAAACACATCATTTACAGGCTGTTTGGGCTTCACGAGGGGAACAAGGCTTTAAATGTTTGGGTCAATTGGTGTATTTATGTATTAAGCTACTTTTATTAATCTAATCCTTCTAAATTTGATGAACTATTTCATTTTTTGATATTTATATTTTGGCCGAATGTTAAATATATATTTAATATATAGTTTTTTTGGTTTCCCAAAGAAAGGTGCAGCAGGATCAATAAAGATCAGTTGGTCTCCCTGTCTCAACTTATGTCTCTCTGTCCATCTGTATGTCTGTCTAGCTGTCTCTCTCTCATCATCCTTCCCTCCCTGCCTCCCCCTGTCTGTCTATGTATCTATTATAGTGTGTCTATCTGTCCATCTGTTAATCTGTGTGTCTCTGTATTTGAATATGCATGTCTGTCTTTCCTAATGTAGCAACAGACCTCACATACGCTAAAGGAAGTTTGCACCTCATTTCCCCTTCCAGATTTTTGCCACTGTAGGGGGCATGGGCAGACACCACCAAGAGTTGACATTTATTTAAAAATAGATTGTATGAAAAGCAGAAAATAAAATAAAGCCACTTTATTTTTTATAATGTTTTAAAAGCTGGTCAGTTCTGTTGTAACCATTAAGTCTTGAAAATAATTACAGTAATGTGCCAAGAAGAGCACTGCTATCATATCTTACTAATAATATATGTTATTTATATCATCATATTTTTTAAATAATTATGTTACAGGAAGGTAGAACTGTTTGTTCTCATGGTCATACATAAATTCTGTGCAAGTTCCCTCATGTCGCTCTCGTTTCCTTTTAGCAATTCAGGAACAGAGAAAAAGTATGAATGTCACATGCTTTTAATATCATTTCTTAAAATTGCGTGGCAAAGCTCTAACATTGATTTAGTTTGGTCAGGCCTAGCCTCAGCCTCACCTTGCTGTACCTTTGGTCGTAAAGGGGATAAACAACATGTCTTAGGACTTTGTTTTTTGAGGAGCATTGTTGCCTCTTCTGTGGTTTCATGCATGCCGAACTCCTTTTATATTCATATAGGCCTGTGCCTTTGTGCTTCATTAGGACCCAGCCTTGCTCACTGGGGGCTGCAGCTGCGCTTAGACCGTTCTTTCCTGTGAAGCCGCAGGCGTAACAGGCTACAGATGTAAATCTAAAACCTTGTGCTTTTGATTGAAGCTCCAAGCTCTTTCAGAACCAGAAAGATCAAATTTGTGTGTGTGAGTGTTCGCTGAAATATGCGTTTCTTGTACAAAAAAGGGACTTTATACGTGTAGTTTTGTGTCGGTGTGCAGAAATAGCTCTGTCTATCAGAGGGTATCTTGACCAAAGAGTTGCAGAAGTAAAATTTACATGGCATGCTGAAAAAATAATGCAGCGCATTAATAAATAATTCCAAATCTATTTTATATCAGTTGTATTCAGACAAAAACTTACATGGTAATTGGCTGCTAAAATAATTCCAGCATGAATAAAAACAAATACGCCATCTTAAAATTTACCATCCTGGGCGTGGTTAGTTTGATCTTGTATTTAGGAAATGGTTTGACCTATTTTGCTCCAGGCGAACCTGCATGTTGTAGATGAGGGTGGCCCTCAGAGCACTATTGGTACACAATCAGTTTTTTTTGTAAGAATATCAGCAGTATTCTTTTACTTTTCTTTTTTTCTCAGCATCTCACACATTTGCCAAGTTGGAAGGTGTTTGTGATTTGATAAAGGATGAACCTCTAGGAAGCTAGAAAAGATACGAGATTGTAATTCCCGTCGCCCTCAGGTCACATGACCTGCAACTCGTACTTTAGCCAGAAACAAAGACACAAACTGATTCAATTATGACCGGCAATCCATATTTGTTTATAACCACCCCCCAGACTGACTTTGTGAACATTTTTGTTGTTTTTTGTCATTTTCCATTACACGTTTACCCTTTCCCCATTCAAAATTTAACTGCCTGGGTTTAATTACTGCATCTATAAGACTGATGTATGTAAATGAGCTCTGCTCTGATTGGATAACCTGTGTTGTGATAAATTTAAGTACCATTTTGCAGTTTTGGGCTTGAATTTGTGAACATGCTTTGCCTGTTGTCTATGTATGTATGTATTTATTGACTTAGGAAAACAGGGTGTTATGAGAAAGTATTTACAGACTATGTAAAAAATTTTATTAAAAAGTAATAAAAACATGGTTATAGGTCCTTTAATATGGTAAACAAAGGAAACATTTACAACTGCACGTGTCTGGCCATCATTTCTGCTGAGTTATCGGCCCGCAGCGGCATCAGGTTTTTCACGGCTTCAAGTAACAAGCCTTTCACCATAAAACCGTCAGTCTAATGGACAGAACCACCTTCAGTAAACTCTGGAAAGCCTGGAAAAGTTGGCCGTTGTGTCTGTTAAATAACAAGTTAGCTGGGACAATAGCTTACGCAGCTCATGTTTATTAATAATCTGACTGAGCTGAAGCACAAATAACATTCAGTTTATGGCTGAACGATATGGACGAAAATTCTGTATCGTGATTGCATTACCGTATATTGTGATTGCTGTGCTTTTAAAATTTAATTAAAGGCCTCTGATGCAAGAACTCAAGAGTTCATTTATATTTACATATTATTTTTAATATTTACTTACAGGCTCAATAAAACAGCCTGTTTGATTAAAAGGAATAGACCTTAGTAGGAAAATTGTTGCATAAGAATGACTTGAATGATGAATTTTGTTATATTTCTGGCACACAAACCCATCCAAATGCCAAAGAGAAAAGCACAGGGAAATATAGACCCTTGAAAAATCTCGTAGTTGGTTAAAGATTGGGCAATATAATTGGACTTTTGTTACATGAATTCCTGGATTCACCTGGGGATGTGATCAGTTAGAGGCTCCTCTGCATATTTCAGCCTTAGGCAATACAAGTATTGCAGAGGACCAGATTTGCAGTATATTGTGCAGCCCTAATTCCTTTAAATCTTTAAAAAGGATTTCCTGGATTTTCTTCTTTTGTATCTTCCTTAATTGCTTTACAACCTCTAGACTAGCCAACAGTTATTTTGGCTTTAAACGCCACAATAACACAAGGTGTTTAATGAAAAGGGTGTGCTTTTTAGAAGCCATGTCGAACCCGACATGTTTAGTGGCGTTTACTTGTGTGCAATTCAATACCTGGAGCTAATAAAGGGACTAAACCCTACACTCAAGACTGGAAACACTTGCATGAAGGGGCTTGTTGAAATACACTTTCTCCTGTTGCTGTTTATGCCCAAGTTTGATGACTGGGGGTTGTTTTTGCAGAAGGAGGCTTGGCTGTCTTTGCACCAGTAAAGAAAGCACCGCCGTGGGGCCTAATTGGAGCATGAACACTGCAGGCCTGGCTTGAGCAGGATGCGAAAGCAAAGGAGCGGCTGAATTACAGACGTCCGTAACAGGAAACGCAGTAGAATAAAAAGTGGAGTTTGCTGAGTCATGCTGATTAAATCCTCATTGAAAGCCCAGGAGAGTGAAAGAGCGAGGACTTTCAAGCCTTGTCTTTAGGCGGGCCGGTCCGGGATGGTGGCTCACTGGAAGAGCCCGGTTCTTCATCTCTCTCAACTCGTTTTGTGCCGATTAGAGCAGAGTCCCCAGAGAGCACTTTAACATCAAAGCTGGCAGCCAAGCTGCTGCAGTCCAAATCTGCGGTTCTGCTTTTTCTGTAAACGTACTGCAAGGTTTTAATTTTCCAAATGCTTGCGGTTTAAATTAAGATCATCTCAATATGTGGCTTGATTGATGTTTGAGAATAGTTTTCTGCTTTTGATACACAGACGAGAGGCCTTGATTTATTGCGATACCACAGGGCATCATAATGTTGTATTTGGGATTGCTTTCCCAAAAGATGGATTAGTTTTGGTGCAAAGCAGAAAATCAATGGTGCCAAATCCTGAGGCAATTTCTCTCTTTTTTTTGATAAACTTATTTTGGTGCATATTTAAATGAAAAACATTATGGTAATTCAAGGAACTTTTTCTGAAGCCTCTTACAAGCATTGGAATTTAGCTGCCAGTTAATTATCGTGTAAATAATTATGGTTAACAATTTATCTTTTTTATTCTACTATTAAATTAAAAGTGCCCATGCTGTATGATTGTCTTACATTGTAGTTGTCGAAACCTAGTAGCCCTCAGTTAATGTCAGAAACAGAAAGTTCATTTTTTCATCGCTGCCCTGTAAAGGTTGTATTGACAAACATCAAATTAAGAATATTTACATCGGCCTTTGAATGACGTTAACATCAAAGAAGCAAACATTATTCAGTGCTAATCTCTGTGTTAATAAAACATTTTCAAAAATTACTCTTTGCTTCCCTCAGGAAGTGTTACCAAACATTAAATAAACAAACATTACTCACTGCTGATCTGTAGGAGTTATCAAATAACATTCAATAAACAAACATTACCCACTGCTTCTTCTAGAAGTATTAACAAATGTTAAATAAACAATTTTCACAAACAAGTGGTATTCACAAACATTAAATAAGTAAGCATTAAGTAAACATCTCTGCTTCCCTCTAGGAATTGCATTAAATAAATAAGATTTTAATGAACAAATATTAAATTAATAAAGAGCTGCAGAGGTGCAATACTAAAAAATGCCAGTTGAGTGACTTTTTTGTGTTCAATTTCCAATGAAGCCAATCTTTTACCACTAATCTGATCTACAGATATGAATGATAGGCCTGTTTTGGATGCAGATGCTTTACTTAAGAAAATTGACTTGTTTTAGTTTAAGCATCACTCATTTCTCAGATTCCAGTACTGAAATGCTGTACAGCCAGTTGATCTAGCTAAAATGGACTTATTCCTCTGTGTACTGATTAGAAAACCATAAAGTTGCTTTTCTTACGTCTTTAAGTACTAAAGAAGCCTCTGACACTTAATTTAACAGTAGCACTTGTTTCTTAGACTCACTGGGCCATTTGTGAATACTTTTAAACCATTTTAGTGACAGAATAACACAATATCAAATACTTTGGGTCCTCTAAGATGTACCAAATGCAGGCTTATTCTGACTTGCTGTAAAATGAAAAAGAGAGAAGCAATACAGTCCTGTTTGAGGATCTGTCAGAGCAGAACAAATAATAAAATAGGTGATGTTTTCAGAGGGTGCACATCTGAAAACAGCAGAAAAGATCCATTTTGTTTTGTTTTTTAGGAAGTGGTGTAGGTTTTACCAGCTGTATGTTGGTGTCACACAGTGGTTGTGGAAGCTGCTCCAGGCAAGAAAAAGATCACTTCTGCTCAGGCTTTGTCACAGTCTGGTATTGTTTCACAATCTTTTAACTGGAATAGTTTAAAATGAGATATAGGAGTAGATTGTATTCATATTTCTCTTCATAATTAGCTTTGGGAGGCCGCACCAAGCTGATCTTTCAGAAGATGCTCAGTATCCAGTCAACATCCAATCATTTCCAGACTTCACACTAGTTTTTCTCTCAGAACTATAACAATTTTTAGCAAACTGGCTTTATGGAGACTTCACAGATTTTTCTAAATGTCTTTGCGTGGTTATGATGGAAACATCTTTCAGAGTAATTTGATATGAAAAGCCCGTTTTAGAGAGAGAATCACAGTTCACAGTGGTGGTGAATGGAACCAGAAAGATAAAAGTCCCCCTATGAAAAGTTTGAAAAAACCTATGAAAAACCTGAAATGTTTTTGAATACACTTGCTGATGCCTGAGACACTGATTTACAGTAGTTAAGATTTTTTACTTTTTAATCTCTTGGAGTAATTTCTGCAGTTTAGTAATTTAGACCATTACTTTGAATTAACGTCTTAGCGTAGCCATGACTAATTTTTAACCAGTGAGTTCTAACATTAGATCATAGATGTGAGGGAACAGCTCATCTGAGCCTTAGGCCAAACGTCCTGCTTGTCTTATCATCGGGCCTGTAATTGTAAAGCGACCCCAGTCAAGGAATCACACCTAATGATATATAATAACTATGTTTGGTTAATAGATAGAATAAAATGTTCACTAAGCCTAAAGAAGGAATATGCTTTTAGCTGCTGTTGTTGTTGAAAATCTACATGTTAGCAAATAAAACATCTCTGATCAAAGTCCACCTGTAAATCTTCAGCAAAACCTTCATAACCTTCAGTCTGGATAACCTCTCCAGGAAAGGAAGTGTGTTTTAAGCTCCTGATTGTAGTTTTGTGTGTAGGTATGTGGGGTTCTAGAGGCCATAATATAGTACATTCATTACTAAAACACATACAAACAATGGTGAACAGCTTTAAAACTTTAGAATTGCTCACTAAAATTCAGTCGGATCACTTACTGTTTCGCTTATTTCAAGTCTAGCATACAAGCACTGAAGCAAATTTGTATTTGCAATGCATAACAAACATTTTCATAGTGAGACAGCTTTCTAAATGTATTAGTCTTGTTAGTTTTCTAACATCTCATTGATTTGATTTGTGCTTTTCATTTACTAGTTACTTCTAATATATGAAAACTAGCCTTTAAATGAACATTTTCTGTTCTCTTTATTATTATGGTACTTCGGTGACACATGCTGCCTTTCAGATGTGCTCTAGAAGTAAACATGACTTGACTTGTCATATATTTATTTATATTAAATGATTTATTATCTTATTGCTCTTCTTTTTTGAAATACTTTTTGCCGTTGGGGAAATAGGACAGCGGAGCCCAACAGGCCTCCTTGGGGTTGGTACAGGAAAGAGGGGTGACATTTTTCCCTTTCTGATGCTAATGAAAAGAGGAGCTTTTCCAGCTTTAGCTTGCAGAGCATGTCTCTCCTGCAGCATGCTCCACTGCCTGGACATTGTGAGAGCACAAAAATCCAGGCCTGGTATCCAGTAACGTGAAATTTCAGCAGAGAAGCGCCCATTGTGTGATGTGGAGCGGGAGGGGGGGTTGGGGTTGACTTGGCAGGAACCCAGGGCTCAGGCCACATCCTACTGCTCTCTCCTCCTCCTCCTCCCCTTTTGTCAGTGCAGGAAACGTCTGTCCCTGGACCCCCCCCACCCTCCTTCCACCCCCACCGCCTCCTGTTTCAGGCCTGGGAAGGAGGGCGCCTCACACTTTCACCAAAACGCCTCTTGGTTGATTTTGCACATGATTAGATGCTCTGTGCATCCACTTAAAGCTAAAATCAATACAACATGTTTCATTATTCCCTGTTAGTCTTTTCAGTTTGATCTATAGGAATTGTTACACATAAAAAAGTTTCAGATCAAATTATTCACTGCCCAATCCAAACAATCCATATATGAAAATTAAACTTCATGTTTTTGGATCTCTTTCTGATGCCATAAAAACACACATAAACATGCCTCATAGGCTTTACCTTTTAGCTCTGCCTCTTATCTAGTGTTTGAGTCCGAACTGCTGGCATGGAAGGGTCATAATGCATGGCAGCAAATCAGATCAGAGGTCATTTACATATCAGTCTTAAAAGTAACAAGGAAAGATAATAAAAGGATTATGAAACAAAATAAAGAAAGACTGTAAAACTATACAAAAGTTTTTTAAAAGAAAAAAATGATTAAAAACATGGGCTAAGCCAGTTTTCAACTGTAGTTCCAGGAGCAAAAAGTGGTTGTGGTGTGGACTGTTGCTGAAAGTTGGTATGTCTTTTGATGCTTCAGAGTATTTGACATGTGCTGATTTCAAAAACATGCACCCAGAATTGACATCCTATCAGCAATCTACATTTTGGAGCAAGCCTGTCTGTTGGCCTACGAATGTTGAAAAGACCAGTTACTGAAGGCAGCATATAAATGGCAGGACTGCTCAATTTGGGGCAAATATCTTTTGGCCAAGAAGAAAACTAAATTCTAGTTGGTTGTGCTTGCTTTCACATCATGTGGGTCTTTAGGTGGTTCTGATTGGTTTGAAAAACACAGTCTAAGGTCTATAAAACAGTAATTTCTCAGCTCTTACTGTCAGCTTAGAGTAACGGATTTACCTATTTGTACATTCCTTTTAACAGATAAGTCTGACTGGGGTGTGCTTGCCTAGTCCGCAGCTACCATTCAGAAGAAGGTTCATAAGTTTAGTTGCAAATCGTTTTATTTATTTGTTTAAAGATTTTATTATGGTCCGTTTAGCTGCTTAACAGATTAAAGATTCAAGTTTAAAATCCACTTTAATTTCCGATCATTAAAAATAAATTGTTTAGTCCTTTTCATTGTTTTTCATTTGCATTTTTCATTTCCCTTTTCACATTTGTACAAATCAGTGACCATATTAAAATCAGCTAAAACAATTCGCCTGCCTTTATTTGTCTTTATTTAGCCTAAACAAGTGACTGTGGTTCACCCTTCTCTGAATACCATTTAATTGTGAAATTGAACACCGTGATTGTGTATTTGGCTGTTTGTCTTTGTTTAAATGTTTACCGTTTTTACATCTTCCTTAACAAAGGCAGAATAGAGTGCCACAAAATAGTTTAATTCTGAGACACACACACACACATATATATATATAAAATAAAATCTAAAATAAAATTATTTTATTATTATTTTTTTTTATTATTCAAACTTATTATTATGATGATTATTATTGTTGTTGTTGTTGTTGCAGAAAATTATTCTGGAACAACTATGTTAGTGTAAAATTTGAACAATAGGGATGAACAGATGGATTTTTTTTTCTGTCTGGAAGGGATCCTGTTGGAGACCCCCTGGTTTCATTTACAGTAACAAACCCATCACCATACTAGATCTCACACACTCACAATCATGGTGCTCATGGTGTTTTTTTGTTGGAAATAAAGTCATCCGTCCTGCAGGATAACATAGAAAATTTTGGAACTGGACTAGTGGGTTATCCACTTCCGACTTAGCTCTGTTCTCTCACCGAGTGGGGGGGGGGAATCCAGCCAAAGTCTCTCCACTTATCATTGTGTAATTCTTATTCTGACTGCCCTTGTGTGTGTGGGGGGGGTACGGGTGGGTGGAGGTTGGGGGATTAGAGGCTGATTTGAAAGGAAGTGCATCCCATCACGTTACATCAGACCTTTCCCCTCTGCTCTTTACATCGTTCAGAACTGGTCTCCTTTCCTTCGAGAGCTTTAACAGATTCATTAATTAGTTTTTTGTTGCTATGCTCCATTTAACAAAATGAAAAATTGGACCATTGCTGCATTTGTTGCAAACATGTCCTTTCTGGAGGGAGATTTTCTAGCTTAAAAGGTCTGGAAAACTCCCTTCGGGTGAATTATGTATTATCATTAAAGTGGGGACTTTCAAGAAATTGTAACTTTTTACTTTTTCTGTAATCTGAGGATAGTTGGAATAGGCAGAAAGAGTCACTTATAATATCTGTACCAACATTAGCCCTACCGTTTCTTCTTATTTTTGTCCACTTTAACCATGTCTCGAGGAAAGGCTTCTGCCTTCATTGCAGTATTTAAGGTGGAACATCAATGCTATGTGACCTTCCACTGAAATAGACAGCCTAGTTGATTTTCGGATTCATTACCGCTTGAATAACGTGGACAGCATGTTAGTGGTTGTAGTTCTTTTTAGCAGAATTGTTGCTGGTAATAATCTTTGTTCTGTCTGTTGTATTTTTGGCTGTTGGTTACTGTGGTGAGGTTACAGAAAACTAACGTGAAGTAATAATTTGTCATGGATGAAGTTCATAAGGGGATGGACAATTTCCAGTAACCTTTCAGAAATCTTCTAAGGGAAATTTCAGTAGGGAATTATGGGAAAGTTTCCAAATGACAAGAACGGTAATTAACTGTAAATGTGGGGTGATTTATATAAAATGTATTGCTAACAAACAGAAACATTTTGTTTTGCCACACGCAGACATGCATGCTTTTCCTTTTACATCATCTGCGGCGAAATGTTTTCACAGAGTTTCAGTGGCAGACCTCAGTAGCACCAGTGCCGAGCACCTGAAGAAAAAACACAGGGCATTGTTCTCGATGATGGGCGGCCAAAAAAGAAAATCATTTCATCACATTGGTGATGTCTATTTATAATAAGCCTCTTTTAAATTTTGGCACTTTAACATATAATCCTTTTCAATTGTTTTGTCTGGCATTGCACCCTCACACACAGTTTGTTTTTAGAATAAAATAAACTGAAATGAAATAGTCAGTTTGATATTTGGAGCAAAATGAATTAATTGGTATAATAGTGAATAGATTAAACACTGATTAAATGATTGTTAGTTGCAACACTTTTTTAAACTACTTCCCCATGTTATATTATGACCTACAGTTAATTCCTGTTAATTCTCACGTAAAGCTTTTTTCAACTTTAGTGGTATTTTGTGACCCAGGTCAAAGAACAAAGTTGATATACATGAATTTGAATGTAAATATATGGGGTTTTTGTGGCATCACAAAAAACGTGAGCTCAAGGTGACCCTGTCTTAGTTTCCATGCGTGGAACAGGGAACAATATTTTTTTAAAACAGCAGTGTTTCTGTATTATACAGGAGAAAATCTTGAAAATCTTTAATCTCGAAGAGGTCGTCTTCTTTTGGAAAATGTTCACGAAAGAAATGTAGCTGCACAGACGAGTGTAATGGAAGGTCTTTTAATACATTACTAGGATCTATAAAAAGCTGCGTTCGTCAAACTGCGACCTTTGTCATTTCCGGACTCACATTGGTATGTTATCTAATCGAAGGAATCATAGACCATAGAGTCTGAATCTCACTAACCTGTTGTAGGGGAAAGTTTAGGACAAAACAAGGCCATCAGACAGCCCTTCAGCACAGATATTTTACTGGCTACTGTGGCAAACTTGATTGGTCAAATATAATATTACCTCCACCCTGTTTATTAGTTAACTTCATTTCTAGAACATCAAGAGGTTTTTAAAGATTTCAAATATATGACATTTTTTAATGTGCTTTTTATTATTGCTGGTAACTTAATTGATTATCTTGATCATATTTTGATGAACTTAATTGATGACTAATTAGGGGCAGCGGTGGCCTAATGGTTAGGGAGTTGACCCCGCATCGGAAGATTGTGGGTTTGATTCCACACCAGTAGGTTGCCCTGAGGTACCCTTGAGCAAGGTACCGTCCCCGTCACTGCTCCCCGGGCGCCTTCAATAGCTGCCCACTGCTGCGCGGTGTTTGCATGGGTTAAATGCAGAGGTCCAATTTCGTTGTGGTTCACCGTGTGCTGTGCTGTGACCTCGCAATGACAAGGGTTTTCACTTTCTTTATAGACCAGTGTGCTGTACCCCGATCATAAATCTCTCTTTTTAATGTTTAAGTCACTCATGACCCGTGTTGGTGTCTTTTTCCTCCGCAGTGACAGTTATGCGCGTGTGAGAGCAGTGGTCATGACTCGGGATGACTCCAGTGGCGGATGGCTGCCTCTGGGAGGCGGAGGCCTCAGCTGTGTGTCAGTCCACAAAGTCAGCCGGCCGGACTCGGACAGCTCCAGCTCCAGCGGCGTGGATTTCCTCATCCAGGGGGAGCGTCTCAAAGACAAATTGGTAAGATGGTGCTTCCGGCTCTGGCTCCAAACCTCCTCCGTTAGGGACTCATACCCTGCTGTGACGCATATCCTTCTGAACGGAGCTGTGAGATGAGATCATCACACCCCGCGTTCACAGGAAGTGGCTGGTTGGCGCCCATCCACAGTGCAGGTAGCTCAAAATAGGAGCGCGCTGCATGATGCAGAGTGATGTCATCAGAAAAAAAAAAACAGACAAGCTGCTCAGAGAAAAAGAATGTGGGAGTTCTGTCTGCTCAGACAAACATAGAACAGATTGGAGCTCTGATTTGAAAAAGCCTCTTTTTATCTAGCCTTCCTGGGTATTGGTCATAAAACCTCTGCCTGTACATCTGGTGAGAAACAATCTGATATTTTTTAAAAAAGGATGAATGAATGTTGGATTTAGCTGAATTGTTCATCATCATCAAAAAAGGAAAAAGGGTTCAGTCACACAAACTTTCCCTCTTCTGACCTGCAAACAGTGGGTCACGTGATTCATAGCACAAACGATTTATCGTGTTTTTCACGGCAGGTGTTAAATACAAAATAATTACTCTGCTACAAATCTGATTTAACTTCAATACAGGACTAGTTGGGTGGGATGAGCCAGCTTATTCTTTTTAGTCAAAAAAAAAAAAAAAAAAAAAGTCACGTAAATTTTCTGTGAACATATCACCCCTCTCCACCCACTCAAACTGCATTCAGCTCTTCATTAAGGAGACACAGGGTTGTGGATTTGGTTTCTGACCGAATTTGACCAAAAAAAAAAACTCTTTGCCACTACACACAGACATTTCAGACAACACCAGGGCTGATATTCAGAAAGTCGTGATAAGGAGGACTGATTTTGGACCAGATTCCTCCGTATTTAACATGATCTTCAACACAAAAGGGTTAGTTCATCCCTCCTGCTCTTGAGCCAGTTTGTGGAAACAGTACCTGTTGTCTAAAAAGGTTGCCTGAAGCGTTTGGCTACACAGTGAGGTTTTGTTCATTTTATACAGCTCACAGAGAGTCACACTGTGTCCTAAACCACATCCACAAGTCTGCGCCACCTTAATGAAGAACTGGAAGTGGTCTAAACAAGTTGTGACAAGTTTTAGGGGATATATTTATGGAAACAATTTGGATGCCAGACCTTTAGTGATGGTTAGTAATGTTTGTCTCGCAGGTGGAGCAAAGATGTTTATATGTCAGACATGTTGTGACTCAACACCTACATCTGGGATAAGTTGTGTAATACTGAGATTTTTAAACAGGGCCTAGTGAGTAATTAAACACTAGTGTTAGTGTACTCACTGCTGGAAGATGCAGTCTGTGCTTTCCATGGTGTGGATGGATCAGGATGGGAGCAGAGCTCTGAACCTTTAGTCTGGCTCTTCACTGGAGCACACAAAAAAAGAGAGAGCGAAATGGTGATGACTGTAATGTTGGAGGGGATCTGCCTACAAGTGTAACGATGCGGCACAGAGTGTACTGATGAGTCAGCACAGGCTGAATATAGCCCACCAGTGTGCCTCTGCTCACACTCTATTCAGCTACTTTAAAGGCAAGCTTTAATTTGCCTCTGAATTACACTGCCTTTCTCAAAGCATAGGGAAGAACAGAGTGGTCCCTATTGGTTGTGATCTTGTCAGTGCACAGGTAGGCCTTTATTTTTGGGACCATCCTGGTTTTGGTCTCCTGCAGTGACAGGAGGAGTCCAGCGCTGTTCAGAAGAAGACCGCGTAGTGACGTGGAGGACGGAACCGTGCTCATGCTTGCGTGCATGTGCGATGCTGAGGACAGGGTGAGCCTGCCTTCTGTTCGGATCTCCTGCAACGCCTCCCCCTCAAGTCCTCAACTGATAGCAAGCCTGTCTTTCTTCGTGACACAACTCGGCAGTGGCTTCGGACCAGACCAGAATTCCATTGATTATCTCTCTTTTGCCCTCTCTTTCTTTCATCCTTTTACCTTTCTTCTTTTTCCACCTTTCCATCCTCTGTCCCTCCCTGCCTGTTTGTTTATCTCCATTTGCTCACCTCCTTCACCTCTTAAGGCACGCTCAGCCTGCTGGAATGTGGGCATTGAATAGCGTCTTCTCCTGTAATGGGGACACTTCCTCCCCTCCTTCAGTTGCATTCATCTGACTCGCTGCGGCTCCACTCAGTCTCACCTTGACAATCAGCCCGTAGCCCTGCTGTGGGGATTGGGCAAGGGCTCTAATGTCGGCTCTTCAGAAAAGCAAAACTGTTATTGTCTGAACAGAAAAACAATACATGTGGAAGTGAAGGACGTGAGCACATTGAAATATTAAAAAGCAGTTTAGGTTAAAAACTAGACAGTTACTCAGGCCTTATAATGAATAGTGTGGTAATGAAAATGTCTGGGGGCAACAATGTTCAGTGTCATAGAAACAGCGACGAATTATCAGCTGAAAAAGTACTAATTCAACATCCTGCAAACATGTGAAGAGAACATGTTTTAACAGCTAGGCAAATTGACATGGTGCAGAGAAAACCTTTTAGGGAGTAACGCTTACATGTGCACGGAGCCGTTTTCAAGACCATTGTAGCATTCCTGCTGGCTTCTCTTTTTCTGCCCTTTTTTTTTGACTACTGCACATTGCCAAACCAAGAAGTTTAAATAAGATTTTGACTAATGATGAACTAATCAGGAGAAAACCAGGAAACAATTTAGTTTACAATCATGTTTACTATCCTGTTTTCCTTTTCCAAGTATATTACAGCAACAGATAAAAGAAAGGGCAAAAAAAAAAACAATGAGTATTCAAAATATAATCAGAGTCAACAGTCCTCTATGGGCAGAGCACAAAGATGTTATTCTAAAGATCAGGGGAAAAACCTGGATAGTAAACGCTCTACTTTCACTAGAAGATACTTTGGCAGGTGGCCGGACCGTCTCTTGCCTCGTATTTGGACAACCAATAAGTTGGCTTGACAATGAGTTTCCAGTTCACAAAGTTGAGGAGGTGGACAGTAGGAAGAAACTGTAACTTTTAAGGTTTCTTGATGCTGCCAGCCTGCTGTTATTACATGGATGTGAGAGAAGTTATGTGGCTGGAACCTCCCCGCCGAATGTTATCGACTGTACTTAAAACAGCATCAAACAACTGAAGGAATTGGTTGCTTTAGAGGGAGCGTATGCTTGTTAACAGCAAATTTTACCGCAAATAAGCATTGAAAGTTTAACATGTTCTACCCAGATATGAAGGACTGCAGAAATAAACACTGATAACTTAACATGGTGTTGAGCATTTTTAAGGTTAATTTTTTGTTTTTACTCTTTATTTTCTTTGCATAGTCCCTAGGAACATCAGCATGAGAATTTATTTTCTAATTCCTTTCCTGTTTATTCTCTCTCTTTCTCTCTCTCTCTCTCTCTCTCTCTCTCTCTCTCTCTCTCTCTCTCTCTTTCTCTCTTCCTCCCTCCTTCTCTCAAACCCTAGAGACTAATGGGCGTCTCTCATTTCATTTAATCTACTCAGAGGAAGGTCTGGAGCTCATTCAAAGGCCCTTATTATTAATACTCTTTTGAGCACTCACTCTCACTCCACCGTGACTGCCTGTGCTCCGTCTTTTGGCTCAGGGAACTTTCGCCAGCTGTATGATTGGAGAAAAGGTGTATTTCCTCTTAGCTTATAATAATAAACTCTGACATATGATTTATATCTTTGTACATTGCTTCCTAATGCATTGTTGACCTGTAGTACTGCTCCGTATAAGCCGAATATTTTCCCCAATAGGTTGTGCTGGAGTGTAACATAAAGAGGGACCTGGTCTACAACAAAGTCACCCCAATCTTTCACCACTGGAGGATTGATAACAAGAAGTTTGGACTGACTTTCCAGAGTCCAGCTGATGCAAGGGCCTTTGATCGGGGGATACGGCGAGCCTTGGAAGACATTAAGCAAGGTTGGTCCACTGTTATTTTCTGTTCTGGTTGAAACTAGTGGATCATTTCCACTATACATCCCTCAATACAGAAGCATAATTCATTAATTCTCTATATTAAACACAAGACATCTGAGATTCATACAGACATTTTAAAATAACGTTCATTATTTTTTATTTTGGATGACAAGCGTTAAACTAGCGATTAGCGGGTTTGTTCAGCTCTATACCCAACTTTCTTTTATTGTTTCACAGAGTAACCCCAAAAAAGTGAGATGCAGCTGAATCACTCACTGATGCAGAAGTTTGATGTGTTATTGATTTCAGTGGGAATCACAGAGTTATTCACAATATGATATGGTCACAATAAGTTAGCTGCAACAACAGTAAAATACTGCAATCTACAATATATATAATCACTATCCATCCATCCATCCATTTTCTGCCGCTTGTCCCAAACGGGGTCGCGGGGGAATGCTGCCGTCCAACCCAGCGCACACAGGGCGAGGACGGGGGACGCACCCTGGACAGGTCGCCAGCCCATTGCAATATATAATCACTATATATTTGTAAATGGGAAAAAAAGGAAAAAAGCAGTGAATATGCATTAATATGGTGTTTTACATATTTTTTCATTGCATTTGATAGCTGAATTGAAACAGTGGCTATGAAACAGTTTCCTCTTCCTCCCTGTACGTTTATCTTCATTTCTGTCTCTAGTGACCCTTTTAAATGAAACTGGCAGCTGAGCCCGTTGAGAGTAAGAAAGGCAAAAATATATATTTTTATTATATATATTTCAATAAAAACATTGATATTTGGCACCTGAATTATGAAATATTGCCATATCGATATTTGTCTCACCTTTAATATTGGACAGTACATCACTTTTTTACAGTGTCACAGATGTGACACTGTAGCTGTGATGGAGCAGGTATGAGGATTGGGTGAAGGGTGTGGTTGTTGGCTTGCATAATATGCAGAATCACATAGCGATTCCTAATAACCTCTAGAATTACAGGTATTTTATGAAAGGGACACATGACAAATGGCAAGAGACTTCATATTTGATGATTTCCCAGATAGCAGATGCGAATGTATCTGGCAAGTAAATTGGTTTATTAGGTCTCTATTACCTGACCTATCGCTAGCTGTGCAGGCCCACGCAGAAAACACCTATTAGAGTTTATGAGATCAGGCTTGTTCTGAGATGATTCCTCCAGTTAGGTTAGATTATTTTTCCGTAATTAACAATTTCCTGCAAAAAAAATAGGGATATATTGTGCCTGCTAACTTTGTATTTCAGTGTGCCGACATAAGGTCCAGCTCCAGACCATTAGAGAACCCCACATACCACAATTTACTCAATTCCCCTAAAAAATGTCTTCACATCTCTTGAAGTGTAGAGTTATTTTGATGCCAGTTAAACAGTCCAAGCTTGTGTCACTCTGAAGAATTACAGGCTAATAAGGACAGTGTAGTCAAGTTTGTGGTGAATAGAGCCTGTGCAGCAGACAGGAGTATAAATGAGGCAGCTATTAGAGCTAGCAAGAGTTTCCTACTAAACCTAGTGTTAGACAACTCATAGCCTTTTTGCTTTCTAGTGTTTTGGTCCTGTGGGCTTCAGTGGATCTGAATTGGCCCTAGTACTGTTTTTGGCAAACATCGATGTTGTCTCTTTTATTTAATATGCAGTTTTCAATTCATAAAGACAAAAAAATAAAAATCAACCAAACATTCTCCTTCAAAAACACATGCAAACTCCACAATCTGGTACTGTTGTACTAAAATCTCCACAAATCTTCTAACGATGCAGTGCATACTCTGCATAGTGACACGCACACAGTGGGCAGATTTTTTTCCCCCTAAACACACAAGAAGTCAATAAAGCCTTTTTATTTTCACCGTTTTCAGTCTGTACTTTAATAAGGTAAGGTGAGACAAGAAAAGGTGCATTTGAATGCTGCTCCTACACCTTAACTGTTGCATAATTATACTTGACAAGGCTCTTTCTCTCTCTCTCTCTCTCTCTCTCTCTCTCTCTCTCTCTCTCAAATTCACTCACCTTAACCGTTTATCCCCGGGGTCACGGTGGATGCTGCAGCCCATCCCACTGCACAGGTGAAAGGCAGAGAAGCACCCAGGACAGGCCAGCAGAAATGACTTGTTGAAGTCGGAAATCTCAGTAGAACATGAGTGGGAGTATCAGCTCCAACCTTATTGACCACAGCATATGTCTGCGTGCACTGCAGCTACATGAGCAGCATTGTTAACATAAAAAGCATAAAAGCCTTAATCCACATGGGGGAAAATCAGAGCCAGAACATCCTCTCTCGACATACAAACCCTTTTAAAGATTATTTCTTTAAGACCAAAACTACACTCAGATGAAATGACTATCACTGTTCATCATGAACAAATGGCACAAAAGCCACGCAGGTTTTTATAGATGCTACTTTGTTTGATTCATGTTATAGAAACAGGTGACAACTGTCTCATTTAAGAACCTAAAATAGTAGTTTAGCCCATTAAAAAGCTAAAAATGCATTTTAATTCATACTTTGGCTAAAGGAAAGTACAAGAAATGTCCTAGGGTGTCCATTAAACCCACACCATAAGGAAAAAAGAAACAAATTGGACACATGCTGATAAAGAGAGCGAACTAGCCTCTGAAAATACTTTTACTCCGGACAGCTAAACTTGCTTACATTTTATTAAAACATCCCTGACAGTTGGCAAAGGGAGGCGATTCCCTTTGCTGTAATGTAAATGCTCCCCTAGGCCACAGGGAGGTAGTTTATTTATTACTGGCGCTCCACATGTTCTCTCTCTTTCTGTCTGTGAGAGGAGGCAGACTACGCCTCGGTTCAGTTCGGGTGGAATCTTCCAGAGGGTCTTGGACGGAGCAGACTCAGCAGATGGGGTGGGCTGCTCTCGTGTATTTCAGGCACGGCCGTGTTGTGTAATGCCTCGCGCAGGTTCCTCTGTATTCCTGTTGCATCGCTCCGCTGCTCGGACCGCAGTGTCAGCTATGCAGGGCTCTGTTGCCACGGCAACCGGGCACATGGCTCATCCAGCACTGTGGCCTGGCACTGGCGGAGTCGTGCTGTAGGAGGCTCGAAGCCATTCCCATCCACACACTCTCTCTCTCTCTCCCCCATTCTGACTTTAGACATCTAACTTGGTTGACATGCACCGTTCTCAGTCTTTTTCCCTGGACTCCCCCGTTTTCATCTTCTTTCACCTGGATTATCCCCCATTTATTTTTTAAACAGATTTATTTTTAGGCTGTACTTTTAGACCACAGTGGCTTATGACTTGTTAAGTGTTAAAGAGCTCACAAACAACCTATACAGCTTGAACTTTTATTGCAAAAATAAATCAATAAAAAGTGTGTTCTTTTTTGCAGCATCCTGAACTCGGTGCCATGCACCCTCAGCCTTTGGCCCGAGTGCCCCTTGATTCACTCTCCTCTTCTTCTTCTTCTTCTTCTTCTTGCAGGCTGTCCGGTGTACAGTGACTCAGACACTCCTGAAGACGGATTACAGGTGAGTTGAGCGCGATGTTAAAGGACAATTGAGTGGCCAGGTCTGAGCAGGAGTTTGAAACATGGTGAAATAAACAGTTGCCTAACACGACTTAGTCACTTGGCATTCATTTTAAGTGGACGGTGTCTGAACAAATCAAAGAACTCGGCATACTCCGTTAGCAAATGTCGTGTGAAATGAAAATCGGCACCTGGTATGGCAGAAGCATGTCGCAGTCAACAGATATCTGACTCAGTTTCACAAATGTGTGGTGATGAAATCTCTCCCTTTGGATGGACACAATGTGTCTCAAAGGCTTTTTCCTTATGGGCTAGTTCAGTGAATGTGGCAGTTATGTAGCTTGAAAAAAAAATTATTTTCTAAAATTTCTTCCTTAGGCACAGCTCAGCTATCTTTAGCTCAGTTACAAATAGGGATGGACCAAACATGCAGTTTTATTTATTATGACTGAACGACTTGTGAATTTTTAAAAAGAAATATTTCATTTGCAGTTTAAATGCTGTTTTCTTTAAATTAATATTTTTATATAACAAAATAGTATATCTTCAGACTTGACGCTTCTTCTTATTTCGGCTGCTCTCATTTGGGGTTCGCCTGCGGATCATCTGTCTCTTTTTTTCTTCCGGTCCTCTGCATCTTCCTCCTTCAAACCAACCCCCTCCATGTCCTCTCTCACCACATCCATAAACCTCCTCTTTGGTCTTTTTCTTTTCCTCTTTCCTGGCAGCTCCATCTTCAACATCCTCCTCCCGATATAATCCTCGTCTCTCCTCTGGACATGTCCAAACCACCGCAACCTTGCTTCTCTAACTTCGTCTCCAAAACGTCCAACCTGAGCTGTCCCTCTGATATGCTCATTTCTAATGCTGTCCATCCTCGTCACACCCAAGGAACATCTCAGCATCTTTAACTCTGACACCTCCAGCTCCGCCTCCTGTCTTTTCATCTGTGTCGCCGTCTCCAACCCGTAAAACATAGCTGGTCTCACTACTGTCCTGTAAACCTTGAATATTAAATGCAATACAGCGATGGCCTAGTGGTTAGGGCGTTGGCCTGGATCTGAAGATTGTGGGTTCGATTCTCTCACCAGTAGATTGCCCTGAGGTACCCTTGAGCAAGGTACCATCCCTGTCACTGCTCCCCAGGCGCTTTCAAAAGCTGCCCCCTGCTGCATGTGTGTGTATGGGTGAAACGCAAAGGTTGAATTTCGTTGTGTTGTGCTGGGTTTCACAATGACAAGGGTTGTCACTTTCACTTAATATGCCAGAGTGCTTAGTCATAAGCTTTGCATTATTAGATTTTATTATTAATAAACTCCCCCGATTGCAGCTCCTCTGGTAGGATGTAATTAAAATTGCAGACCTTGTGATTTGAAAATTACACCCTTTTAAATTGCGATTGTAGCATAAACATAATTAATTGCTCAAGCCAATTTACTTCATCTCCTGTACCTTCTGTGAGCCAAAGTCACAACCTATTTGCTCTTTAATGGGCAAAACCGGCATTTTATTGTCAGAAATGAAAGAACAGGTACCTATTTAAATAACATGCCTTAAATAAATCCCTCCATCAGAACTAAGTGGTGACTGGCTATTTAGCACAAGCATAAATTATTCAGGCATTATTATGCCATAACATTTTGGTGGCCACTGCAGACAGCTGTAGTGAATGTGATCTACCCAGCTTTGTTATTTATGTAATTCATTTACAACAGAGGTCACCTAAAATATCGTCTGATTTATTTCTTTGAATAAAAAAAAAAAATGTCCAGTTCTGAACAAGCAGCCTAATTAATTTATGACCACCCAGTCTGGCGCTTATGAACAATCAGAGTCAAGGAATGTAACACAAAATACACAGAAAGGATGGCTTGAATACAGACATTTCTGATTCGGATATTTTCACTGCTCTGTTTAGTATAAAAATGGTATATGTTTATGTATACTTACATAAATGCATGTTAAGGTTCTAGTTTACTTCTGTTGAGCAGCCACTACTCTGCTGAGTACACATCCTTGATCACAGCAGTTCCGTTCCAAACTGGTGGAAGTGTGGGCACCAAGGTTCAAATAATCCTGAACAGAACTGGCTCAAGAAACAGAAACGACTTGAAAGCTACACTTGGCCTTTTTTTTGCTGAACCTGGAGAAGCTGATTTTCCTCGACACTGGGGTGCGTGGGTGTGTTTGTATAGAGTCAGTTGAAGCGAAGTATGTTTTGTTTGCATTATTGCTCTAAACAAATGGACAGTTGGCAAATAAAGGTATTGGTTGTACTTTTTTCTTCTTTTGTGGCTGAACTATTTTGAATAAGGTTTGGCTTTCGTGAACTTTGAAAACTTGTGTGTTTTAAAGTGTCAAGGAGATGTTTTCAGAAACTTTTAAAGAGTTTTTTTTGATGTGGTAGGACACACTGCTTGTTTGCATATCCTGACTCGTATCCCACCACAAAGGGGTCGCTTAATTACTTTTTAAATGAATGTAGCTTGCTGAATGTTAAACACGAGTTCTAGAGAAGACAGATTTTTGTATATCATTAAAGATGTGACTTTTCTCCAAGTCATTTCTCCAAGGCACACTTCACAGCGTCACACATTGTTTTCATTTTTTATTTTCATAAGCAAACCGAAGCCAGCGTAAAACCCAAGCTGCTCTTTGTCACATTCTGCTGATCCTGCTGTCTGCGTCTGGTTAGAATTTGAATAGTTTGGGGTTTTTTTTCCACTTTTCTTTTGCCATTTTTAAAAGTTTTACAAGTCGTCCCTAAACACTGTGGCAAAATGTGGCCCGTTTTGAGAGCCCTGTCCTGCAATTCGATTTCGTTCATAGATAAAAGAGCGGTGAGATTACCTGGGATCAGTAATGCATCAGGTCCAATGGCACTGCTGTTGCTAGGCGGCAGGAGAGTAGAGGAGGGATGTGGGGAGCCACTGAGGATGTAGCCATGGTGATTCACCAGCAGAGTGCTGGGGTTATAGACCTGGGACACAGCACAACACTTAGTCACTCTCACTCCGCAGCAGAACAGCTACCTCCGTGCCTCCGAAATGCCATAGAAGCATTTAAAACATGCTTTGGTACCTACAGGTTTACCAGCGCCACCACCCTGCAGTGATCAACTGTATAGCAGGTGGCTTCTTGGCACCAACTTCCTTCAAAAAACGATGCCCTGTGGTGTGCTGAGAAGGACGAGGTTTCTTTTAAACCCTCGTGTGTTTCTCTGTATCTGCTTTACAGAAAAACATGATCCTTCAGTTCACTTCTGACATTCCCAGGGCAAATCTGGACTACGTGGGCGCTGTTTAAGGAGAAATAATTGCAAAACTCGGAATGCTCTTTCAGAATAAAGAGAGCACAGATAAGATGAATTGCTCCCTTGTTTTGAATAGATGGAAATGCCTGAAGATTTGGCTGCTGTGAGTTAGAGTATGCTTTCCCGGTGTGATTGCAGCCATCTTAGTTGGAGCCAAGAATTTGTTTGCAGTCTCCCCTCCCTCTCCTCCTTTGTGAGGAAGTTGTGTACAGGAAAATCATCTTGTGTGGAAGACAGTGAACTTGGAAAGAGGGAGCACTTCTTGCTCTTTCAGTTGCTTCAGTTACTTTGTTCCTGAAATAAGCTAAACGTTAGCTGTTGGATTTTATATTTTTAAACTGAATTAAATATCCCTTGCTTTTTCAAAACACAAGTTGACACAAGTGCCATTCACTACCCCATGAAAAGAAAGCACTGTTCATTACAGATGTAAAAAAATCACCTCATTAACCTTCACGTCTAAAGTCTAGTCCTGTCCTTTCATAATTAAGTTATAATCAATGTTTTAGCTCAAACTACTTATGGAACAAATCATGGCAGCCAAAGGAACAGTTAAAGCAGAGGCATGTAAACCAGAATTAGGACCATTTCTGGTACCTAAACCACACATGTAGAATGAAGGGTTTTAAACTGAGGAAAAGTGCAGGACTTGGGCCCTTTTAAAAAGTGGGACCCACAAGGAGAGCAGGTATTACGTGCAAGTTTGTGTTTGATAAGCGGACCTGTGCACACACGCTATCATGTGAATAGGGAGGCCTTTTTGAAAGTGCAGGCCTGCGGAGCTGGGGGCTGTGTTTGCCTGAGAGGTTTTGAAGCCAGAGAGAGAGAGAGAGAGAGAGAGAGAGAGAAAGCTCCTGCTGGTATTCTGCCAGCCCTCAGTGCTTATCTCCCACAGACCTTTGTGGGCAGATCACAACCAGATTTGCCCCTGCGTATGCTGGGGCTCAGGCCGCTCTGCACCGAGGGCTTTAAAAGGAGCTCCACGTCTGGTTCCCATTTCAACTGCCTGACTCTCCTCCTTTCCTCCCACACACATACACACACACACACACACACACACACACACACACACACACACAGCTGTCATCTGGCTTTTTAAGTTCTGGTCTGCGTTTCTCCAGCTGGAGCTGGTTTATGACATTCCCCCAGCAGACCCATTGGCCGCGCTTTCTCTCCTTGCTCACTCACACAAACACACACACACACACATACGCGCACATGCATGCACCATTTTTCCTCCGTCTTGCTCCTCACTCCCTGTTTTTTGCCTTCCTTCAAACTGCCTGCATGTGTGTGTGCGCCTGTGTGCGAGAGCATGTGCTTGTGCGTCAAGAGAAAAAAAGACAGTGAAAAAAGAAAAAGGAAGAAAAAAGAGGAGGGGGGAGGAAAAAGTCAAAGGAAGCATCTCTTAGCAACCACAGGACAGTAATTACTGTAGCAGCAGCTGGGAGCAAACCAGATTTCCGCTGTGCGTTAAAACACTGGCGTGGGCTACTTTACACACAGCACTGACTAACCAGTGCCAGCAGCCTCCTCCACATGCAGAGAAGAGAAAAACCTGGACGTGGGTGGTGTGGGTGGGCGTGTGTGTGTGTGTGTGTGTGTGTGTGTGTGTGTGAGAAAGGGGGGGTTTAAAAGAAAAAGCTGGATAGTTTTTTCCCCCTGAGAGCGACAGGCTCATGTGATGCAGGGATGTAACGTGTGTGCTATAATTTAGATATCAATTTCGGGCCCTGTGATATTTCCCCCACTTCCTCATGTCTTCTGAAAACTACTCTCTCCATGTTGCGGTGGAGGTGGTCAGGCCTAACTGCAGTGCTCTGCTGCCCAAACTTGTGGTGGCCTCCCTCCCTTCTGTCCTCTGCTGCTTTTTCTCTTTGTTTACGTTATTGCATCTCATTTTTGTCCATCTCTGCATGACATGTCAAATTTTAAATGCAACATGAGTCACAAGTGATGTAACAGTTGCAGATTTGTCTCGTTTGGGATAGTTTGTAATTAAAATATATATTTTAAGTAATTAAATCTCTTGAATAGGGGTCACTGGAGATCACTCACCTCTGCTGCTGCTTTAGGTCACTGCATCACTTTATTTGTCCCAGTTTAGGTACTTCTGTATTTGATAAGTCCATGTTTATGGAATTGGAAACAGTAAAAATGTGTCTGGGAACGCGTGCAAGGACAGGAACTCAGCACTCCACACAAGATGTTTGAGTCATTCCCATGTCAATGTTTTTTCTGTACATAGGGCGCCACCTGGTGGATCCTGTTTTGTTTTAAAAGGGTTTTTATCCTCTACGTTGGCCATATATATGTTTGTAACACATGCCCTCAGGGTGGTATACATGCACATCTTTAATTATTTTATTGTTCTTTGTTAGGTTAACCAGGATCCCCCCTCCATCTGTACACCCATAAGAGAGCCCTTTTCCCCCCATGGCGGAGTGGTGTCCACTGAGCCTTTCCGTGGCTGTTATGTGCGTGCTCAGCCCTTTGATGAATTCCCCAGTCCCAACCGCCGCTACCTGCCCCCACAGGTCAGTTGAAAACTTCTTTTCAAGATGTTTCAGTGTTAAAGCAATAAATTAAATCTAATTTTCCCCTTTGCCTCATAAGCAGGTGATCAGCCAAGGCTTGTTTGGAGTTTTCGTCTGTAATCCTGCCCTAAGCAACCTTAAGTGGACTGGCTTATTTGTTGTCTTACACTGTAACTTAAAAAATGCACAAATGTCAGGCTTCAAAATGTTTTTTTTTTTCTTTTGGAGGGGAAGTTTGGCAATGATATCCTAAATTAAGATGTTCCACATCAGTTGCCTCAGTTAAAGGTAGCACTGTTTGAAGCTGCACTATTCACTGCCCAGTTCAGACTAATTTTGAAAAATAACCCATTATCAAACAATTGTCTTGTAAAAGAAATCAAAGAGTTTAGCCTTGACCACTCGTCCTGAAAAAAGTATTCAGAATCTCTTACTTTACCTGGGCAATGTCTGGGCATGATTAACTTTATTTGGAGTAACTGGCAAAATAAATTAGATTTTGTATTACTTTATATTCATGGTTTTTTATTTATCTTTGTTTGATTATACATGTATGTATATGTATTTAGATATTTTTTTCCTTTTTAGCAGGTCTCCTTCAACACCACACGCCATGTAAGCTTTCACATGGATGATGAGGAGGTGGTTCGCATTAACCCCCGAAAGGACGTTCTTATCCGGGGCTATGAGGACTACCGGCATCCCATCGTGTGGAAGCAGGACATGGAGAGAGATGAGGGGGAATTTTCCACCACGTTTCCCAAACTGGATAACAAGAAGACCGAGTACTTGTTTCCGGAGGGGGCGGAAACTCTCAGTAGCGGCAAGGACTCCATTAAAACTCAGCAGCCTCCTCCTTTCCTGAAGCCCACAAAGTCCCGGAGGCGCAGAGAGGACGGAGAGCGCTCGCGCTGCATCTATTGCCGCGAAATGTTCAACCATGAGGACAACTGGCGGGGTCAGTGCCAGGACGCACCGGACCCCATAAAGCAGTGCATTTACAAGGTCAGCTGCATGCTGTGTGCCGAGAGCATGCTCTACCACTGTATGTCTGACTCAGAGGGGGACTTCTCGGACCCGTGCTCTTGCGACACCAGTGAAGAGCAGTTCTGCCTACGCTGGCTGGCCCTGCTGGGTCTGTCCCTTATTGCACCCTGCATGTGTTGCTACCCTCCCTTGCGGGCTTGCCACCATTGCGGCGAGGCTTGCCACTGTTGTGGAGGGAAGCACAAGGCCGCCGGATGAGACCAGCCACGCTGCACCTCCAACACCACACAGCCAACGTGGAAAACCGCCGGCATCGTTTTTTTCATTCACCTTCAGACGGGTGAGGTGTTTTCCCACCCGCCGCTGGAGGCTTTGGAGATTTGATTTGGCTGAGAGCAGCGGAAGCCAATACCTTCAGGTCTTCTCGGGCTCTCGAGAGCTGCATCACGGAGCTCTTAACATGAGGAAAGGCGTTTACAATATGAACTGAGAGATCACTAAACACTCACAGACATGCAAAAAAAAAAGAAAGACAAAAAAAACAAAACAAAACACTCAGCATAGAAAAACAAGTCAGTAAGTCAGACTGTCATTACAGATAATGTGTAACCTTTGTGAAGGAATATTGTCTTTTTGTACAGAGATCAATGCTATAAAGAAAACAAAAACAGTTGTGCATACAGAGGATCTGCTGTATGGGTATGCTAAAAGGGATATTTTCTTGCTTTTTTGTGAATTTGCAGTAGGGTAAAAGTGGCCTTTTCTTTTAACTTTTCTTTTTTTTTTTTTTTTTGCTGACAGTGTAATTATTAGTCAAAAATGCACTAGATGTTTTTTTCCCATATAAGGTAACCCTCATGAATTCTAAAGGTACATTGAACTGAAAAAAAAAGATCATTATTTGTTTCCTGTGTGTAAGCAGTTTGATTTTCCTGCTTTTCTTTTCGTTGTTTTGTTAAAGTAACCTCATTTCTTTTTTTGAAATGGTAGTGTGACATACAGCCTTTATGAACTGTTCTTACGTTTGAAAAGACGTCCGTCTGTAATTGGCAAAATGATTTGGACCACAGGGGTGCATTCCAGCATGGAGTGATTGCGTGGTACGTCATCGTTTCTACCCAGTCGTTTCCCATGCCCAGATCACTGGTGATCGATAGCAGGAATGCTCGTTTTTGTTTTCAATTTCATCTCGTTTGTTAGAGAGAAACAGCTTTCTAGTTGTTTTCAAGCTGAAATTGTGCTCAACCAGCAAGTTTTTTTTTGTTTTTTGAAATGGTACGTATAGGCATTATGATGATAGTGGATGAAAGGGTGTCCAGTTTTCATTTTTAAGTACTGCACTTATTACTGTTTTTATTATTTTTTTTAATAGGATGACCCTACAGTTGAATTGAGTCATAAAAAAACACCCCTCATAAAAGCACTACTTTCCAAGCTTTGGTTACAGCTCCATCTCCATAGTTCCTAGTGTGTTCCATACCATGTTTGTGTGTTTGTTTTTTTTTTTTGTTTAAAGAGTTTGTGTACGATGATGGACAAATACAAACAGCCCTACACAAACTGAGTTTAACCCAAACCGTACCCACAGACCTGCCACTGACCCGAACCTGGCTGCAGTTCATTGTAAGGCACAAGAAATCGCTCTTTATTTGGCTTATCCTCATTCACAAAGCATTGTAGTCCATGGTGGACAGAATTTCACTTGACTCCTGCCTGCTTTTAGACTGTGTGTCCAAGTCCAGTAAGCTCACACACTGTAAAGTTCAGAAACATCACCCGAATGAAGCTTTTGTTCCTGTTCGCCCTCCAGGATTTTAATAGAGGCCAGTATAAGTAGTCCCAGGAAGATCTATGCTCTTTACATCGACACACTTTACTTTCTATGCAACTATTTCCATGAGAAACACTTAGACCTCCTCATACAAGTCAGTAACGTGACACTTTAATATAGTAGACAGTACCAAACTCGAAACCCTTTGTAAATACGTAACACTATATTTAAGCGACAATAATAATCCCGTTCAAATTTTTCAGAGAGTTGTATTTATCACCGCTGTCAGTATATACTATAGCTTGAGTTGACAGCATTATGTACATAGGTCACCTTTTAGTATTATTTCACATTGAAAGTAGAGGGAGTACATGCTGAAAATGGTCGAGCTTTTAATAGAGAATCTCTCTAGTTTTGTATTGCAAAAAAAAAAAGAAAAAAAAAAGATGGATAGAAGAACTAATGCGGTACAGTAGTGGCAGTCCACTTTTAAAAGGTTTTTGTCATATGAAGCTGCTAGAAACAATCACTAATTTTTTGCGTCGAGAGGAATAAAATTCGTCTATGGATGACTGTTAAAACATTCGAGTTTTTAGATGTGTAATATCGATCAGTCGTTTTGCTTTAACTGTCTTTTTTTGTTTTAAGCACATCTATTTGTACGTCTGTCCGGTCCTTTCTTCCATCTTTCCCGTATGGTCATTGGATTGCATTCTGTATTGCAAGCTGAACCAAGGATGGATTAACCTTAACAAAACTTGCTGGCTGAGAAGCAAACTGTAGGATAGGCAACATTCATGCAGTTCTGTACGCCGAATACTGTAATACCTTGTGTAACTGCATTAACCAGCACAGGGCAAACGCGTGAAATGTGCTGTATTTAATATGCAACCTGTCTGCTTTCCTTTCCTCGCGTTCTTCCCACCTCGCCATTAACTTAGCATTTATCTGTCTTCAGTTTTTAACCACTTGCTGCTAGTGTGTTTTTGGGTTTTTTTTTTTTTGGTTTTTTTTTTTATTTCTTGGACATTGTGCATAACTCTGGAATGCATAAGAGATGAACATACTTTACTGTTTAGTTTTAGAGAAATGCGTATGTAAACAAGTCATTTCAGTGTGATGAAAAAACAAGCAACAAAAAAAGGCTTTCACAGCAGTTCAGTGGTTTCTTTGGAATTCTCCAACGCTTTGGTGCACTGATAATGTAGCTAGGCTTTTGTTTTGGTTTTGGTTTTTTTCTTTTCTTTTTCTTTTCATAGCACTTGATGGTGTAAAGCTCACGTGATTAGTTCTAAGTTGTGACTACATTTGTGTTTTGGTAATTGCAGTATAAATGGTACTCCTGCGGTACTGATGATTCCAGTATGAACACTGCCTGTTTCTTTACCCGCATCTCTAAGTTTTAGTGCCATCCGCTTCACCCACTGACGACCTCGAAAAAGTGCCTCACGTCCATCGTAATTTCCATCGGAGAAACTTAACAGCTCTTGCTATGGTTGTATTGGTTTATACACGTCTAGGTATTTGTATCATGGTTTGGAAATACCAAGTATATGATGTAATATTTATAGTTCAGTAACTCATGTCATAGTTGTATTCTTTATACAGATGTAGCTTGTTACGTTTCATAAATATATAATGTAAATATGCATACAAATGTTTGTAACTGTTTTTATGTTACATCATACACTTGTAATTTGACATATAAAATAACATTACCATAATAAAGGTGAGTTTTAATGTAGACGGTGTGTGTTTTCGTGTGTAGCGGTGTACCTACACGTCTTGTGAGTATTTGTGAAACACAGTTGTGCTTGAAAGTTTGTGAAACCTTTAGGATTTTCTCAATTACTGCACAAATAAAGGAAAATAAGCATTCGATATCTACACCGGTTCTGAAAGTGGATAAACAGAACTCACTCAAAATAAAGGAATGAAAATCTCATACATGGACATTTATTTAATGACGAGAATGATTCAATATTACGTACCTGTGTGGCAAAAGTATGTGAACCTTTGTCTTCAGTATCTGCTGGGACAATCTTGTGCAGCATTCAATGCAATTTCCAGTATGGTTTGGGGTTCGAACCCATGACCCCCTGATTACGTGGTCTAGTCCCTAAACGCAAGGCCACCGCTGTAGCTGAGTTGTACTGGATTTGTAGTTTAATGTTTGTGTAATTAAATGTTTATAGCCCAAAAGAAAATCCCTTATAAAAGTCCCTTAAAGCTTTTGCACAGTGCTGTACACAGACTGCCAGGATTTGATTTAAAATAAAGTCTAAAAAGGTGTGATAAGTGAGGATGGTGATGGTTACCCAAACATTTGGTCGTGAATAATATTTAATTAGTGGCATTATATTCAAATTTCACTGGTGTAAGCAACAAACGACTGAAACGAGAACGCACTGAATTCGGACTCGGTTGAAAACAGGCCATAGGAACCGAATGCAGATGGAACCAAAAGCAGCGTTCCGTGTAGCAGCACGGACGGTGTTTTGGTCGTACCGACTCGGCATGGGCGCTGGTACGCTGGTTTTCTCGAGTCTTTTTATTGGTTCGGTTTATGATTGTATTTTAAATTTGCGAAATGGAAAGTGATATTCTCGATGGCCTGGATCAGATCGGGTAAGCATCATGTTTTAACTCCTGCAGGAAGGAGTGAACTCTCAGGCTTTTGTTATTAGGATGCGCTGCGCTTTTAGATTGTAATTATTTTTGATATTTTACAGATACAGCGGCGCCCTTGATAGCGAGAAAGCTCTTTTATCTGCATGTGAACTCGGGTTTTCCTCTGAAGAGTTTGTAGGACTGTGCACGTGGTTGGCAGCTAAACTGAGGCAATGTTGTGATTTGGAGAGTCAGAAATCCGGTGAGTTAATCTACTTTGAAACACGGCTGTTCCGTCCGTTTACACGCTCTTCTGGAGAGAAGGTGAATTGAATCCTCTCCAGATGTTTACGGCCCGCAGAGCTGGAAAATCCAGGTCCAGAGGGTATCAGTTCATTCTAGGATTTTTCTCCAACCGGCTAGTTTACTTTGAAGTGCTCAAATCTCTTTTGCTGGGTGTCCATTCATTTGGATTAAAAACTTGGGCTGGATTTTCCTGGACCTGGATTTTCTTCCAATGTGAGTGAAAGTGAAAGTGACAGTGACTACCCTTGTCTTTGTGGAACGCAGCACAGCACAACGAAATTCAACCTCTGCGTTTCACCCATACATACACGTGCAGCAGGGGGCAGCTATTGAAAGCATCCGGGGAGCAGTGACGGGGACGGTACCTTGCTCAAGGGTACCTCAGGGCAACCTACTGGTTTAGGGAATCAAACCCACAATCTTCCGATGTGGAGGCAACTTCCTAACCACTAGGCCACCGCTGCCCCCTGATAAATATATTTCCATGATAAAGTTCCAGGATTCTAGGTGGTGGTGGTCTAGTAGGATACTTGCCGACCGACCAATGGACCAAGAAGTCGCAGGTTCGAATCCCACCTCTAGCACTACCACCATCAGGTTCTTGAGCAACATCCTTAACTGAGTTGCTCCAATAGGACTGTCCCTGTAAATGAAGTGATTCTTTTTCACCTTCTATTTCATTTCTTGATATTTTTTGTCATCTAAATGTTTTTGCACCAAACCGAATGAATGAAATATTAAAAAAAACTGAATGAGCAAATACAGCAGCCTCTGTCCTAAACATATTCGGTTACATATTCTGTTGAAATACTTACATGATCTATTGAAATGTGATTTGAGTTTAAAGATTCTTTGATTTAAGCTTATAGGAAACACTTTTGCGTCACATTCTTTCAGTAAAATACAGAGTAAAACAAAAAAAACCTTTCACTCACTTTCTGCAAATGGAATGAAAGAAATCCCGGATGACTCAATATCTGTAAATACAAGGGCCTTTCGGATGTTCCCTGCTCCCCTAGTGTGAAAGGTTCTGTCCTCTTCAATAGTTTATCACCCACTTCTTTTAATGATTTTATTAATTTAGTGTGTAAAGACTAAAATGTAAAAAGTAACTGTGCATTATGTCTCTTCAAAACGTCCTGTAATGATTCTTCATTCCTGTATTTCGTTCTCTCAACCCTGATTAATCCTCTAATTATGTGCTGCTGAGGCTCTCGGGCAGAATAACCCCCCAGAGTTAATTTCTATGTATGGTACTGAACGTATCTCACGCTCTTGCTAATTGAGAAATGAATTTTTTTGCCTGCTCCACAGTATGAATTAGCCAGAGATGTTGCCTCCCCCTCTGTGATCTGATTTTGATGTTTTGACAGAGGATGCTGAGACGAAGATGCTTCACTTTGGCAAGCTGCTCAGTGACTTGGCTTGTCCATATAAGGGGCTTGTTTCAGGGTTAATGGACGGAGAGCTGAAGAGCAAAAAGGACAGTCTGAAGCTCATTTGTAAGTTTCATGGTTCTTGTGACCGTATCCCTGAATTATAAACTGTGAGCTGCTGCTGAAATCTGTTTGTGTTGCTGTTTGCAGTGTTTCTGGTATCTGAACTTCAGGCAGCACAGATTGTGGCCTGCAAGACGGGGACTGATGGGAAGGCTGAGAAACCGAGCACACCTCTACAAGATCTCCAGATGATCTGCAAAACACTAAAGCTTCCAGAAGCAGGCCAACAACAAATAGTCGACTTGTTTTCCTCTATAGAAAACCAGGTCAGTTATTTATCTTCTTCTTTCTTCTTTCACAGCGGATCATCCATCTCCATTTCTTCCGGTCCTCTGCATCTTCCTTTTTCACACCGACCACCTGCATGTCCTCTCTCACCAAATCCATGAACCTCCTCTTTGTCCTTCCTCTTTTCCTTTTCCTTCCTTTTCACCTCCAGCTCCACCTCCTGTTTTTTCAGCAGTGCTGCCGTCTCCAGCCTGTTCAACATAGCTGGTCTCACTACTGTCCTGTAAACCTTCCCTTTTACTCTCACTGGCACCCGTCTGTCACAAATCACTCCAGCCACTCTTCTCCACCCATTCCAACCTGCCTGCACTCTCTTCTTCACCCCTCTTCCACACTCGCCGTTACTCTGAACTGTTGCTCTGCATCAGGGGAGAATAACTATATGTGATTATTATGGCCATTATTGTGCTTGTGATTTAAATAGGAGTTATTTGAAGATGACCAAACTAAATAATTTTTTAAAAAATGTATTTTTTTTTTTTTTTGAATGCGGCATATAATGTTGCAGACTGCCAGACCAACAATTAAGTATCCCACTTAGTTTCCCGATAAAAAATATTAAAAATGAACATTTTTAACTAAAATCTGTCCCCTTTTCTTGTGATTTTGATCCTAAAATGAATTCATTCAGCACCATTGTGCTGTGCATCCTAAGTGAAAGTTAAGGAAAACACGGGATAGCACACAGTGAACTACAACAAAATGCAACTTTTAACCCACGCACACACTGTGCAGCCGGGGCCCTAAACACACGGCCACCACGTCCCCGTTTAACTAAGCATTAGGTTTCTAATAAAAATATTACATCACACAACGGTTCATTTACCCCACATGCAATCGATTTTTGAGATCTGAATACTTGTTTTTAAGTTTAGAACCGAAGCTAAGAGGCAAAAATTACAAACCAGCCCTAAATTGTTTCTGTAAAAGAAAACTGTAAAAAAAAAAAAAACAAAAAAAAAAAAAACCTCTCAATGCATTGGGTTACTTTATTAAGGCTGAAACAATCTGGATGTGCTTTAGGACACAGCGGGAGCCCTAAGCCTGAACACAACAGTCTCCGACACCATGTTGTGGAATGAAGAGAGTAAAGAAAGTAAACGTTGTGTTCATTAGTCAGAGAATCTTCATTTAAGTCCAAATGAAGTCGAATTAAATCAGCTACTCAGTTTGACAATTTATTGTTTGAATGCTGACATAATGTTACATGTTGCTCCAGGTAAAAGTTTCGCTACAGAAAGTTCCAGAGAGCCACATTGGAAAACAAGCGTTGAAGCAATCCCTGAACAGTGAGCAGTGGGTAAGCAGTTCATGGGAAAATGTTGGTGTAGGATATTTCTTTCGTTATGAAAGGGTCATTGTTTTTGGTTCTACTGCACAAAAATATTATAATATCAGCAAAACGAAAAAATACCCATGTCAGCCTTTGATATTTTTTTTGTTTGTTTGTTTTTATTTTTTGGCCTGATATTCAATTATGCATTTAGCTCATTCTGGAAGAGCAGAATGATTAGGTGATGCTGGAACATTTAAATCAGCATCAGCAGATATATGTACATTAAAAAAAAAAAAAAACATTGGAAACATTGTCCAAATTCCACATCAGCGCATTCCATCTTATTTCTATGATATATTAAACATTAAATGATGATCTAATGTATTAAAGCAAACCTCATCAGTGTTGTGGTTATTTATATTTGGATTCTTAGCTTTTAGTAAAGAGTTTTGGGTACAGCTTCTTTAAACTAATGTACATTTACATTGTAAATTTACCTAAATTGTACTTTTTCTGTGATGTATTATGGTTTATATTGACTGATTTCTTTATGCCATCAGAGGCAGCTGGAGAAGATCAATTGTGTTCTTTTAACGGACTATGAGTGTCGTCGGCGCATGCTGGTCAAACGACTGGATGTCACCGTGCAGTCCTTTAGCTGGTCTGACCGAGCCAAGGCAGGTCCAACTGCAGTTTTCATTGATTTTTGTTCCAGTTTCATGTGCGACACTGTTGATTCTGTTTATCAGTGGCGTGATTAAGAGATCACCTGAGCAATTATTCAGTAATCACTCGGTTTGTCACGTTGTGTTCAGGTAAAAATGGACATGATGGCGAAGGCCTACCAGCCAAAGAGACACTCGCTGACAGTAAAGTCATCTGTAAGCCCTGCTCATCTGCTGGCAGCAAGAGAAGACGTCTGCAATGTGGTGAAGACAAGCAGTGGCGCCAGTAGAGAGAAAACTGCCTGTGCAGTGAACAAAGTGAGTGGAGCTGCCTTGATTCTTTACTCCAGCCTGTTGCGTTTCTAATGCAGCTGATTCCTGTCTCTTTGTTTCGTCCTCCAAGGTCTGCTTCTGACTTCGTTGTGTGTGTTTAAAAATAGAATTTATTGTAACGTGTGTGTGTGTATTTAATGTAATATATTAATATTTTAATCATATTTGGTTAGTTTTCATGTTTAAATGCCACATCATGGCGTGCCATGGCAGTGGTGAACTAGTGGTTAGGGATTAGGCCCCAGGGTCGAAAGGTTGTGGGTTCGAATCCCAGACCAGTAGGTTGCCCTGAGGTACCCTTGAGGTACCGTCCCCATCACTGCTCCCAGTGCACTTTAAATCGCTGCCCCTGCTGCACGGTGTGTGTGAAATTTAATGTGCTTCACAATGACACACAGTCGCTTTCAGTTTTTATACCAGTAAACTGTTTTCTATGACCTGGACACTTAAACATTCAATCTTTCTGTGTCTAGGTGCTGATGGGTAGGGTCCCTGATCGGGGTGGAAGACCCTCAGAGATTGTAGCTCCTCCGCCTGAGATGCCGCCTTGGCAGAAGAGACAGGACGGAGGAGGAAGAGGAGGAGGTGGATACGGAGGAGGAAGGGGATACGGAGGAGGAAGGGGATATGGAGGTGGTGGGCATGGCAGTGGGGGATATGGAGGTGGTGGATATAGAAGTGGAGGATATGGTGGAGGTGATGCAAAAGGTGGGTGGGGCCAAGGAGGTGGAGGGCGTGATAACTGGGGAAAGGGCAGTAGGGGCGGTTATTACCGGTGACACCAAGTGGTTTTTTTTTTTTGGTTGTTTTTTTTTTTTTTTTTTTTTTTTTTTTAAATATTATCATTATTACTATTAAAATGGATGTACATAGTATGAGGATGCATTCACATGGTTTTTTTCTGCTATTTTTAAACTCGGAACAGAGACGGAATCTTTTTAAATAAAGACTTTTGTACGGGTGTTTCCACACTACTATCAAGACGACTTCTAACCACAAGTGGCGACACACACTTGTAAGAAGGGAAAATGCAAACAGTCATGCCTTTGATCTTCTATCTCCATGTGGTTACTTGTGATGAGGAAAACCAGGATAATGTTTACAGTTCATTTTTAACCAGAAAGTGTTAAAGGGGTTTTTTTTTTTTTAATGAACAATTTGATGCCAGCAGTATTGAAGTGACTGACAAGAATGCTTGCTGTGAACCTCAAATAAAATAAACCGTACCCGAGTGGTATTGGGAAAAGCATATTGTAAGTAGTTATTGGTCAAATTCTGTTTTTATCCATTTTAAGATTTCATGGGGTTAAAATGGTAACCCAGCCACTAGGGATGCACAAGCCAGTGTATTTCTTCGTGCCGGTCCCAAGCCCGGGTAAATGGGGAGGGTTGCGTCAGGAAGGGCATCCGGTGTAAAACATTGCCAAATCAATATGCGGACAATGATACAGAATTCCATACCGGATCGGTCGAGGCCCGGCTTAACAACGACCACCATCAGTGCTGTTAGCCTACAGGGTGCTGGTGGAAATTGGACTACTGTTGGCCAAAGAAGAAGAAGAAGAGGAGGAAGGCATGTCCAGAGGGAGAAGGAGAGAAAGAAGGAGAGGAGAGTGGAAGTGAGGTTAGGGACTTTGAATGTTGGCAGCATGACTGGTAAAGGTAGAGAATTAGCTGATATGATGGAGAGAAGGAAGGTTGACATTTTGTGTGTGCAAGAGACTAGATGGAAGGGTAGTAAGGCCAGGTGTATTGGAGGAGGGTTTATAAACTGTTCTACCATGGTGTGGATAGAAGGAGGAATGGAGTAGGTGTTATCCTGAAGGAAGAGTATGTGGAGAGTGTTTTGGAAGTGAAGAGGGTGTCAGGGAGGGTGATGAGTTTGAAGCTGGAAGTTGAAGGTGTGATAATGAATGTTGTTAGTGCTTATGCTCCACAAGTTGGTTGTGAGATGAAAGAGAAGGAAAAATTCTGGAGTGAGTTAGATGAAGTGATAGAGAGTGTACCCAGGGGAGAGAGAGTGATGATTGGTGCAGATTTTAATGGTCATGTTGGTGAAGGGAACAGAGGTGATGAGGAGGTGATGGGTAGGCATGGTGTCAAGGAGTGGAATGCTGAAGGTCAGATGGTTGTAGATTTTGCAAAAAGGATGGAAATGGCTGTAGTTAATACTTATTTTAAGAAGAGGGAGGAGCATAGGGTGACGTATAAGAGTGGAGGAAGATGCTCACAGGTGGATTATATTCTTTGCAGGAGGGTCAGTTTGAAAGAGATCAGAGACTGCAAAGTAGTGACAGGGGAGAGTGTAGCTAAACAGCATAGGATGGTGGTCTGTAGGATGACCTTGGAGGTCAAGAAGAGGAGGAAAGTGAGGGCAGAGTCGAGGATCAAGTGGTGGAAGCTGAAGGAAGAGGACTGTAAGGTGGAATTCAGGCAGGAGTTAACACGGGCACTGGGAGGTGTTGAAGAGCTACCGGATTGCTGGGAAACTACTGCAGAAGTGATAAGGCAGACGGCTAGAAATGTACTTGGTGTGACATCTGGAAGGAAGAAAGAGGATAAGGAAACCTGGTGGTGGAACCAAGAAGTCCAGGAGTGTATTCAAAAGAAGAGGGAGGCAAAGAAGACATGGGACAGTCAGAGAGATGAAGAAAGTAGACAGGTGTACAAGGAGATGAACCGCAGGGCGAAGAAAGCAGTGGTGAAGGCCAAAGATAAGGTGTTTGGTGAATTGTATGAGAGGTTGGACAGTAAAGAGGGAGAAAAGGACCTTTACCGATTGGCTAGACAGAGAGACAGATCTGGGAAAGATGTGCTACAGGTCAGGGCGATTAAAGATAGAAATGGTAACGTACTCACAGGTGAACAGAGCGTGTTGAGCAGATGGAAGGAATACTTTGAGGAGCTGATGAATGAAGAAAATGAGAGTGTGAGAAGAGTTAACCAGGAAGTGCAGCAAATAAACAAGATGGAAGTAAGGGCAGCGATGAAGAGGATGAAGAATGGAAAGGCTGTTGGACCGGATGACATACCAGTGGAAGCATGAAGGTGTTTAGGGGAGATGGCAGTTGAGTTTCTGACCAGATTGTTTAACACAATCTTGGCAAGTGAGTAGATGCCTGAGGAGTGGAGACAAAGTGTACTGGTACCGATCTTCAAGAATAAGGGTGATGCACAGAGCTGTAGTAACTATAGAGGGATAAAGTTGATCAGCCACACCATGAAGTTATGGGAAAGAGTAGTGGAAGCTCGGTTAGGAAAAGAGGTGAGGATCAGTGAACAGCAGTATGGTTTTATGCCGAGAAAGTGCACCACAGATGCAATGTTTGCTCTGAGGGTGTTGATGGAGAAGTACAGAGAAGGTCAGAAGGAGCTGCATTGTGCCTTTGTGGATTTGGAGAAAGCATATGACAGGGTGCCTAGAGAGGAGTTGTGGTTTTGTATGAGGAAGTCTGGTGTTACAGAGAAGTATGTGAGAGTAGTCCAGGATATGTATGATGACAGTGTAACAGTGATGAGATCTGCAGTGGGAGTGACGGATGCATTTAAGGTAGATGTTGGATTACATCAAGGATCAGCACTGAGCCCGTTCTTGTTTGCAGAAGTAATGGACAGGTTGACGGACGAGGTTAGACAGGAGTCTCCGTGGACGATGATGTTTGCTGATGATATTGTGATCTGTAGTGAGAGTAGGGAGCAGCTTGAGGAGAACCTGGAGAGATGGAGATATGCTCTTGAGAGGAGAGGAATGAAAGTGAGTAGAGCAAAGACAGAATACATGAGTGTGAATGAAAGGGAGGAAAGTGGCGTGGTTAGGATGCAGGGAGTGGAGGTAACAAAGGTGGAGGAGTTTAAATACTTGGGATCAACAGTTCAGTGTAACGGCGAGTGTGGAAGAGAGATGAAGAAGAGAGTGCAGGCTGGTTGGAATAGGTGGAGAAGAGTGGCTGGAGTGATTTGTGTCAGACGCGTACCAGCTAGAGTAAAAGGGAAGGTTTACAGGACAGTAGTGAGACCAGCTATGTTGTATGGGTTGGAGACGGTGGCACTGACGAAAAGGCAGGAGGCGGAGCTGGAGGTGTCAGAGTTAAAGAAGCTGAGATTTTCATTGGGTGTGACGAGGATGGACAGGATTAGAAATGAGTATATTAGAGGGACAGCTAAGGTTAGACGTCTTGGAGACAAGGTTAGAGAAGCAAGGTTGCGTTGGTTTGGACATGTCCAGAGAAGAGATAAGGAATATATTGGAAGGAGGATGTTGAAGATGGAGCTGCCAGGAAAGAGGAGAAGAGGAAGACCAAAGAGGAGGTTTATGGATGTGGTGAGAGAGGACATGCAGGTGGTCGGTTTGAAGCAGGAAGATGCAAAAGACAGGAAGAAATGGAGACAGTTGATCCGCTGTGGCGACCCGTAAACGGGAGCAGCCGAAAGAAAAAGAAGAAGATGGGGTTAAAATGGTAAAACTGGTAGAACCATTGGTTTATGATTTGATATCGATACTGTATATAATAGGTTATTGTAGGACTGGAAATGTTGCTGTCAGTCTCAGTTTTATGAAGTTCAGCTAGGCTTTGTGGCTTTGAAACCAAAATGAGCAGCTGGGCAGTGAATCATTCATATGATTCATTATTTTATCTTCGCTCAGTAGGACCACAAGACTTTTAAAAGCTCCAATATTCTCATTTAGACACACTAGAGGGAGTACTTCTGCCTAAAGAGCTCAGTCCACCAGTCAACACTTAAGAAGAAGAATTGAGTCTATCGAATAGAACTGTTCGATTCCAGAATCTTAGAGTCGGCTCCTGATTTGATTCCAAGCTCCACAGTTCGGCTCCAAAAACCAAGATAGAATGCAAAAGTACATTTATTATACACTTTCATGGTTGGTGGCATGAATAATATTTATTCCTGAGATGTTCCTGGGGAACCGATTCCATCAGTTTTTGTGTATATTTTTTATACAATTTATTCTGTGTCTAGTCTTTCATCTGGGTCCTGAGGAAGGAAGGAAGGATGGTTGGGTAGATGAATTCGAGGAATGAACGAAAGAAAAAAAATGGAAAATGAAGGAAGAACCAAAAAAAGTCCGAGTGGAGTTCAAAGCTTTAGAGTCGACTCCCCTCCGAGTGCCATAAGTCGGAGAATCGGTTCCGTTTTCGAGCAGCACTAAAGGCCTGTTCAGGATGTCCCTGATGGACTCGGACTGCGGAGGGGACGCAGAGCGACTGAAACGCCTCATCAGCGCCGGCGTAGATGACCTGAGAGAGGAGTTGCGGGGTTTAAGCCACAGCATCTGGAGCCGTCCGGAGCTGGCCTATCAGGAACAGCAGAGTCATGACTCGCTCGTTCGGTTCTTTTCAGAGGCTGGCGGATGGAGGGTGGAGCCCAGGTACATTTTAGAGACCGCATTCAGGGCTACCTGGTGTCCCGGGGAGGAGGAGACCCCCCGGACCGTGAAGGTGGGCTTCCTGTGCGAGTATGACGCCCTGCCCGGTCTGGGACATGCCTGCGGACACAACCTCATCTCAGAGGTCGGTGTAGCTGCAGCTTTCGGCCTGAAGGCGGCGCTACAGAGCAAAACAGAGGTTCCTGTAAAGGTAACTTCAGGTCAAATCGTATAGATTTAAGTGAAAGTGCAACAAAACGAAATTCACCATCTGGATATAACATGCATACGCCGTGCAGCAGGGGGTAGCCATTTCCAGCTTCCGGGGAGCTATGAAGGGGCCAGTACCTTGCTCAAGGATACCTCAGGGCAAGCTACTCAAACCCCACGACCTTAGAAATTAGTATATTAGAGGGGCAGATCAAGTTGGATGTTTTGGAGAAAAAGTAAGAGAGGCACGGTTGCGTTGGTTGGGACATGTCCAGAGGAGAGACGAGGAGTGTATCGGGAGAAGGATGTTGAAGATGGAGCTGCCAGGAAAGAGGAAGATGGAAGATGCAGAGAAATGGAGACGGTTGATCTGCTGTGGTGACCCCTAAACGGAAGAAGAAGAAGAAGAAGAAGATAAGATAGGATAAGGTTAGATATGAAAATTAAAGTAAAGGGAAGGTAATATTAAGGTCAATTTTAAGGAAAAGGCAAAGGGAAGGTAAGATAAGGGTATGAGGGTGAGGTAAAGAAAAAAAATAAAGGTAAAAGTAAATGTTAAGGTAAAATAATAGCAGTTGTTTAAAAGAAGTTAAGCAGCTGCAGTGTTTCTATGAATATTTCTGGCTGGAGTATAAATATGAATTCAATTCAATTCAATTCAATTTATTCTTGTATAGCGCCTTTTACAACACAGTTGCCCCAAGGCACTTTACATTGATGGTCGATGATGGAACAGGTTACAGTAATAGATGTTAAAGTGAAAGTGACAACCCTTGTCATTGCGAGGTCACAGCACAGCACACATGAACCACAACGAAATTGGACCTCTGCATTTAACCCATACACACACGTGCAGCAGTGGGCAGCTATTGAAAGCGCCCGGGGAGCAGTGATGGGGACGGTACCTTGCTCAAGGGTACCTCAGGGCAACCCACTGGGGTGGGAATCGAACCCACAATCTTCCGATGCAAGGCCAACTCCCTAACCACTAGGCCACCGCTGCCCACAACTACTAAAGCCGGACAACTACGAAGGAGAGGAACCAAAAACTCCACTATGTGGAGAAAAAAAAAACCTCTGAGGGTCCAAGGTCAACCAGCTACCCAACCCCCTTGGGTATACTAACAGTACAGAATTAGTTTGGTTTTAAACTCCAGGATCAGTGAGGAGTCCCAAGTTGCTTCCAGGTACCAATGAGCCGCCAGGGTCCCTTGGCGCATCAGATGCATCACACAGACCAGATGGTAGCTCGGCATTGGACTCAGGTGATGACCACAGCGGGCCCCCCCGGACATGTGGGGAGAGAAATGGAATGAGGGGGTCAGTAATGAGCAGGATCCAGTAGTGACAGACACAGAAATGAAACAATGCGATGGCATGTACAGCAGCACCAGCGACATTAGTAATGGTGCACTATGGTGATTGGTGCGGGTAAGCTAAACTAAAGAAGTAAGTCTTCAGCCGTGATTTAAAGACCGAGACTGAATCGGCATCCCGTACAGAAGCAGGCAAGCTGTTCCACAATCTAGGGGCCCTGTAACTGAAGGCTCGTGCTCCTATACATTTATTTATGCGAGGGACAATCAGGAGATCTTTATTCTGGGATCCAAGTGGGCGGTTAGGTGACCTTCTTTGTCTTAAGTTCATTTGAACATGTACAGTTTCTCTAAAGGAGTGCACACAGGCAAAACGTGAGGCAGTGTTAATAATAATAATGAAAATATTTATTCTAACTGCATATAAGATAGTGATAACAGAGTGACAATGAACTATAGATGACATAATTGTCATATTCTGTCCTTTTTATACATAGCAGTAAAGTCTCAATTATCATAAGACTTGAACACTATGAAATATCTTGATTTCTTCATATTTTGCTCCCAAAGATTCAGATTTTCTTTTATTTTAATGCCTTGTTGAGGAACAGTTCTCCAGATCTTCCTGAAGGACAGTGTTGTTGTCTCGCATGTTCAGTCCAGTCTCTGTACCTGAGCACTTCTCCAGATCTTCCTGAAGGACAGTGTTGGTGTCTCTCATGTTCAGTCCAGTCTCTGTACCTGAGCAGTTCTCCAGATCTTCCTGAAGGACAGTGTTGTTGTCTCTCATGTTCAGTCCAGTCTCTGTACCTGAGCAGTTTGATAGTTCTGTGTTGGTTAATCCACACAGTGATCTACATCTGAACCTTCAAGCAGAACAAAGCGTCTAACTTAACTGAAGGTATGAATTCAGTGAACAGATCAGAAGTCTGGGCTGAGTTTACATTCTTACACTTTTCAGATCATAGTCCTCGGGACCCCTGCGGAAGAGGACGGGGGAGGTAAAGTAGACCTGATCCGAGCTGGAGCTTTTGCAGACATGGATGTTGTGTTTATGGCTCATCCTTCCCAGGAAGATAAAGCCTTCCATCCCTGCACTGCTTTAATGGAGTAAGTCATTTTTAGGAGTTAAATGTCACAATTAATGATCCTTTTTTATTTTATTCTTATTAATCCACTTGTTATGCTTTATGTTGTCATCCGTGAAGATTGTCCCAATAGCCGTCCTAATTGAATCTTTTGACACTCAAAAGTATGACCTGCACTAGTGAGGAATATAACCACCTTTTTCACAATTTCTATTTACATGCTGGCATATTTTAAAAATAAAACATGCTTGAACTTTTAAGTGTTTCCCTCAGTCTGTGCTAACTTGTGCAAAGAAAGGATGAGTACATCTTTATGGTTAATAAATGAACAATACATGTTATTCGATCAGTAGCCTAAACCTGCATATGATTGTAATTTGATTTATAATTTTGATTTATACATTTCCTGAAAAGTTGCTAATTTGATGTCTAGCTGTTCAAATTATGATCAATCATTTTAGCGTAATTTTACAGCCGTCAACTACTTTTTTCAGCTGTAATGTAAAGTACCGTGGGAAGCCCTCTCATGCTGCTGCTTACCCGTGGGAGGGCGTCAACGCGCTGGATGCTGCCGTACTTGCCTACAGCAGCTTGTCTGTGCTGAGGCAGCAGCTGAAGCCAGACTGGAGACTACATGGTAAGAGAGGCAGACATGGACACTGTCCTGTCTATGGAATATCATTCCAGTTTCATCCTCAACAGCTTTATCGCTGGTTCACTTCACGTTGGGCTATTTATGACCCAGAGCACTGTCACCACGTGATCTTTGGCAGGCATTATTAAGCACGGAGGAACAAAGCCAAACATTATACCAGACTACGCTGAGCTGGAGTATTATATGCGCACACCGCTGCTCCAAGACCTCTCTGACCTCAGAGATAAAGTAGAGGCGTGCTTCAGATCAGCTGCCATGGCAACCGGCTGTCAAGTAAGTGGAAATCAGGTCATGTTACTTTTACTGTTTACACTGAAATTTTTACTTTTTGTCTATTTTTTTATTCACTTGGTCACTGTGGTTGTAGGTGGAAATAACATTCCCAAGCTCATTCTATTCCAACATCCTTCAAAATCCCACTCTGGAAAAACTCTATGAAAGCAATGGCAAGGCTGTTGGCATGGAGTTCAAAGAGAGCTGCAATTTTTCTGGTGAGGAAAAGATTTTAAAAGGTTTTATGTTGTTTCAAATCATGCAGCAGAGGAATTATTCATTTACAGGGGGGTCCAGAAGCATGAGAACCTGAATACCTGCGTTATTTTTTATTTTAATCTTGAAGTAAACAAAGTTTTAGAGTTTAGAATAAATGTAAAGGTCATGTAACACATGTGTAAAATGTTCCGATTTAAGCAAATAGGGAAACTGACCCTCCTAAGACAAAACAAAAAGGTCCCTTTTGAGTCCTTCCTGTTCCACTGAAGCAAGTTAGATGACTGTCAGGTGAATCCAACCTGGTAGCAGAGTCCAACTTGAGTGAACACTAAAATTAAAGCAACAGCTCATCCCCAGAATACTGAGAAACTCATGTAAATATCTTCACTCAATTGGTTATTTTAATTAACTTAATGGGAAAAAAAAACGAGTTGAATTAGATTTGTGGATCCTGCTGTATAAAATGTATGTATTTTTTACGTTTACTCATTTAGCGGATGCTGATAAGTGATTACAAGCTCTTACTACATTGTAGCTTTTTGGCTGTTACTCATTTGTAAATCATAATAATGTATATTAATGTGATACGGCTCCATATGATACTGACTCTTTCTCAGTTTCTGCATAAAGAACAGTTTTCCTTTTTATTGAGGTAGATTTATTTATTTTATTTTATTTTATTACAGGCTCCACAGACTTTGGCAACGTGTCCTGTGTTGTTCCTGGGATACACCCCTTCTTTTACATTGGAACTGAGGCTCTGAACCACACGCCTGAGTATACAGCAGCAGCAGGTCAGACACAAAACTGCTACCAATGGAAAAAACGTTGTCTTTATTTTACTGTAAAGTGCGAGAATAAACATGTCATTGCCAGCACAATGCACCACACAGGAGTGTTTACTCATTCATCCTTTTTCTGTGATCTACTTTGGTAGTGATTTCCTACATGTTTGCACATTAAATGGTTTTATTATAGAAAACACAGCGAAAACACAGGGAGAAGGTCCTCGGTTCAATCCCCTAGCGGAATGGTCCTGGTCCTTTCTATGTGGAGTTTGTATGTTCTCCACATGGGTTTCCTCCCACCATCCAAAGACCTGCACGTCAGGTTGATTGGAGATGCTAAGTTGGCCGTAGGTGTGTGTGTGTGTGTGTGTGTGTGTGTGCGCGTGCCCTGCAACAGACTGGGGGCCTGTCCTTGCCTGTCGCCCTGTGAGAGCTAACTTTCATAGCCGCTTGTCTTAAAGACAAGTGGCTATGGACATGAGTGAGAGTGAATTTAGTGAAGTGTGTAAACACTACAATTTGAAAGACAACCCGTTTCACTTTTTTGCTGTTTCCGTTTAATTTTTATAAACTGTTGCATTTAAATGATAATCGACCTATTGAAATATAGCCCTGCTCATTATGGGACGTTTTTCAGTCCTACCTTTTCAGGCATCAAACCCAACAGCCAATTAAAGGAGAAGGCTTATTAGAGCAAATAGCAGTTTAATTTTCAGAGATGAAAAGTCATGTGAAAGTGAATTATGAAAACAAAAATGGATTTCAGGATTAAAAAATGTAACAAAAAATCTGGACATTTTGTTTTTAACAAAGGCAGATTATTTGTGCCTTAATTATTTCTGACTACTCTGATCTACAGGAACTATTACTGTAGCTTAATTGATTCTTTAGTAGCCCATATGTGACCCATATTTCTGTTCTTCACTCTTGGAACTATAGTAGTTTTGATAAGCTGGACCCTTGGAAGCTGTTTGGATTCCATCGTGCATGGACAGGCTCGAAGTAGATGGTGGTAGCCATGAATTCAGATTGCAGCAGACAGTTATTAAACTTCAACAGTTTATTTCATGTTAGAGGGCAACAATCTCAAACAAAAAAGTTCACACACTGATCTGAAAACATGATGTGGAAACATGCTTTTTCATCTGAGGTCTGAGGTGTGAAAATCATTGGTTACTCCAGCTCACCTTGACTGGCTTCCTCACCTGACTTTTTACTCAGCATAGACTGAGATCCACAAGATTACTCGATAAACAACATTATTAAGATGCACTACTTCACATGTATAAATGGCAAACATAAAATCAGGCCAAACAACTTGATTCATTTTAGCAAAATTAGAAATGATTTGTAATTTGTATTAAAAATCTGCGTGCTTTTAGATATAGTGTTAATTAATTTTTTTTAGGAATTCAGATACAAAATGTTTATAGGTCATGCAACTTCTCCTTCTTCCCTGGGTGAATAAACAGCACTTCATGTCCTGTTACAGGTTCAGAGAAAGCACAGATGTACACACTGCGGGCGGCTAAAGCTCTGGCCATGACGGCCGCAGACGTGCTCCTGAACCCGGCCTTACTCAAGCGGATCAAAGAAGAGTTTGTCGCGGCCAAACGTTCCCAGGAGCAGAGAACCCAATGAGGTGTTCGGTCCGTGAACAGGTATGACTTCAGCATGGCACGCAGTGGTCCTTATCATTTACAGGTAGTTTCCTCTTCTGTTGTTGTGCAGCATCAGAGGACGTGTATTCTGATAAGCAACCAAATAGCATTGCAAGTTCATGTGTTCCAGTGGGATGTGTTTGCTCTGAAACACCTGTGGCTGTCGCACGGAACAGCATCATGTCTCCCAATTGACATTTGATCAATTAATCAGTATTTCTACCAACTTACCATGTCTTTTACATCATCAACAGTTAAAACAATACTGATCCAGACAAAAGAGCATAACAATTATGCACGATTACACAATGACTAATTGAATATCTCATATTTCTCATATTTTTATTATTATTAAGCCCATTGTCCATAGTTTTTCTTTGTTCCATCTGGCATGTTTATGGATAAAGTTTTTTATATGGTACCGAAGACCATATTTTTCTGAGTTTCAAACTGCAAGTAGAAATATTTTCATTACAAACAGTGCAATACAGAGCATAAAGAAGGCGTGTACCTTTTTTATTTCTTTTCCTCTCAATGAATACATGTTGCGTCCTCACAAGTGTTTCCCTGACTGTTGGAACTGAAGCCCCAGCAGGTGCTGTTTTGGCTTTTTGTGGATTAGGAGTAAATGGACCAGTAGATGATGTTGAAGAGGGTGTAAGCTCCTGGAAAGATCACCCTCGAATACTTGTCTATGGCATGTGTGTCTATCCAGATGTTGACGTAACCTCTGGAGCTTTTCACCTGCCTGCTGCTCTGACTGTCTGCTATTGTGAACTGGGCCAACATCCTCTCCTGCCTCCCTCCGTTCTCTGGCATCCCATAATTCCCGATGGTGTTTTGGTCCACGTCACTGTAGCCGGTAGTCATTATGATGTCCTCGTCTGGGTTTGCTATACCACACGTGCATGGTAGCTGCAGAGAAAGAGCATTAAAAAGATGAGCTCTCCCTCAAAAGACAGACCCCTGTGGTGAATATTTTCCATAGCTTTACATTTGGCCATATTGTCCACACAGCAAATAGACCATAGCAAACAAAGTAAGTACAGTTCTCTCACTACGGAGCATAAATAAAACTGTGTGTAGACTTACTCTCTCTCTAAGCTTCCTTTCTCTGCGCTCCTGCACTGTGGTCAGGTAGTTGACTGCTGCATACTCTATTACAGAAAGGAAGACGAACACAAAGCTGACCCACAGGTAGATGTCCACTGCTTTGATGTAGGATACCCGTGGCATGGAAGCGTTAACCCCAGTGATGATAGTGGACATTGTAAGAACCGTAGTAATACCTGAGTAAAGGAAAGGAATTATAACAGGTATGAAATGGCATGTTCCTTAATCACCAGAATGAAATATGAAATTGATTTTCTAGATGAGGATGTCATTTTGTGCATGTTTGTATATTTGGATGATAACTAACACTGATGAAGTTAGGCCTACCTAAAGGTACTCTAGCAGGCACAGCCCTGCGATCGATCCAGAAGGACACCCAGGACAGCATGACCATCAGTGTGGCGGGGAAGTAAGTCTGCAGCAGGAAGAAGAAGATGTGGCGCCGGAGGGTAAAATGGATGTACAGCCGGTTGTACCAGCCTGTGAAAGACAAAATACTGTCTAATAGGCTTGACAATATTCAGCAGAGTGTAATCACTTCTGACCCTGTGGTACCAGAATCCAGCCCAGTGATTTCCCTGCTCTAACACACCAGCTAATCCTGGTAATGAAGTGATTAGTTGAATCAGGTGTGTTTGATCAGGGTAATCACTGCACAGTGCTGGATTATGGCTGTTCAGGGAGGGAACTGAGACCTCTGGGAAACTGTTTTGGGATTACCTGTGCTGCTGTAAAAAGCCAGCTTTGTAGTTGTGTGGAACTTCTGGATGAGGAACTGAGAGAGGGAGATCCTGTCATCCGTGTTCAAAGACTCGTTCCCTTTCTTCCAGTACAACATGAGGTCATCGTCCGTGTATGCATCTAGTGGAACATGTTCAGTAATTACTTTCTGTTGGACACTAGTGAAGTAATAAGATCACAGCAGAGCTTGTGTTGGTCATTGTTGGTCACAGCAGAAGACAACCCTGTTCATCTCACTGTGATGCTTTTTCATTTCTATACAGGATAAAAATGATTTTAAATTAGTACATACAGCTCTCTATCTCGAGTGAGCAGGTCTGTGTGTCCAGGGGAAAACGACTGAGGTCCATATTGCACATGGCAGTGACTGTTACTCTGAAAAGCACAAATGAAATGTCAAAGGTCTCGTATGAAATTGTTTTCAAAGTTTAATCCCAATTAAAATGATTTGCCACTATCCTTTTGATTCACTGGTCCCTTCTGTAGAGCGTGTTTCTCTAAATGAGACGATAGAAAGTTTTAAAGTTTTGTTATTTTCCAGTATAATGTCCTAGGCCTGCAAGTTAACATTAAAGGGTTTTTGTTGAAACAATAAAATCTGCATAGTTATATAAACCTGATATGAAGTCATGCAGACTGATTTGAAATGAAATGATCTGTTCCAGAGAAATCTGAGAATGAATATTGGTGGTAATGTGAACTTAATGTCCAGTTTTAAAAAGATGCGTTAACGTTTTGTGAGTTCAATTCCTGAAAAAACATTAATGCATCATTATAAATGGTTATGTCATGTTTATTATTACATTGAATTACGTTGTTTAATGCAACATTGTTCTCAGATAAGATTGTGCCCGAAAATGTTTTTATAAATCCATTCTTGCCAGATGTACAAGATTGGCTTTCTGAGCTTAAATGGTATAAAACATTTCATGGATTTTGTAATAGTTCACACCAAGCATCTCTAACTACTGTTTACTTCTCCATCATGAAATTAAAAAAGTGAAATTCTCCTTTAACTAAATTACATGTGTTTAAGCCAAAAGTTCTATTACTTTCTATATTTCATGTAGATGGTTCTCCATTATGCCTGTTCATGCTAAATAGGTTGGATAGTAGATGTATTGCTTTAGGCAACTGATAAAAGAAGAAACCTTTATCTAAACCTTTATCAAAAGACCGCAGGCCACCATTCCCACATTTGTGGCAAGAAAGCGAAGTCGGCTTTAGGAAACTGATTAAAATCCTAAGTCGTCACGCTAGTACACCCACTCTGTTTCCTTAGCTGGGGGAAAGAAGGAGGCAGTGGTGGGGGTTCCTGCTGGCAGTGGCGCTGATCTGAAGTTTCTGAATTCAGTATCAGGCTAAATGTTCTAAATTTAACTGAAAGTGGTGTACAGTGCATGGCAGTAGCCTGGAGGCAGGAACACTGGGACATAGTTGTTTTGAGTTTGATTCACAGATGATACGTCCCTCCTGCTGCTCTGCCTTCAGCAAAGCACCCCCCTTTGCACTGACCCCCATTGCAACTGGTGATGACCAGTTTAGGCATCACCAACACATTGATATTTTTTTATGAAAAGCAAGAATGTTTTTGTCTTAAACATGTTTTGTACCTTAAACTGTAGAGAACATTTCCATCAGGGTAAACACGCAGCATCACGTTGTCTGTGGTAGTGTCATGGATGAATGACCTTTTTGAATGAACGAAGAACATGTCAGGGACCCAGATCTTCTTCACTAGTCTGCTGTCAAAGGTCATACTCTGGTTGTTGGTGCTCGGGAAGGACAGACGCTCATCCTTCCAGTAATGCCTCAGGTACAGAGTCATGGTGAAGTCCTATGATATGAGGAGTTTAACTGAACTTTCAGTAAAAACAAGTTAAAACATTCACATGGAATTATCTTTTTTGAACAACAGAGGCTGATATGTCTGCTGTAAAACACACCAAAAAACTGTAAATCGTGGTGTCTGTAAGGTCAAGATGTGGGATGTTTTGTTGCTTTAGGGCATAGGCAGCTTTCCATAAGTAACAGAATCATAAGTTCTCTGGCAGCCAATCCAAGATCTGAAGCTAAAATGGACCTGGCTTATAGAAAAACTGATCCAAAGAGCTGGCTTGTGGTGGTCTGATGGATACCTGTCTATGAATCAAGAGGTCACAGATTCAGATCCCACCTCCAGCACTACCACCGTTGGGTTCCTGAGCAAAACCCTGAACCCCAAGTTGCTCCAGGGGGACTTTCAATAAATATAAGTGTAATTTTTTCATGTCTTATAATATGTATGAGGAAATGATCTAGTGTAACAAATATGCAAAAAATGGAAGGAAATGGGGGGAAAAAATTTTTCACAGCAAGGTCCTTGCATCCACACTTAAAAATTACTTTCAATGTGATGGATATCGAAACAACACTTAGTATTTATTTATTGGCCCTGAACCTTCTCAATTTTGAAGTGAAGAAAAGTGAAGAAAAAAAATTGTTTCCCCAAAGAATGTTCCAAAGAAGCTTACCTTTTGTCTTGTCTTTCTTTCTAATTTACTTTATAGCCACTGAATACTCACCATATCCACTTCAGAGATAGTGTCAAGGCTTTCCACCTGAACATCTACTCCCACAGGTATAGGAGGTCCTGTGATTGCACAGCAAGATGAGAGAGGCGCCACGTAAAAAGGTTTAAATCCCCTTTTTCATTAATTGTGACCGTTTAAATGTACACACCGTTGTAATGCTGGGCTCAGGAAAGTGTTTTGTCATTGAACAGGATTTGATGGTGCTTTTTGCCCTATTTTAGCCTCAGACTCTCCATTATCCCACATAGTACAAAAATACAATTAGGTCACAATGGATCAAAGTTGTAGCTCCCACAGCAGGACTATGGCGAGGGCTGTTTTTGCCCTCGGCAGGTGATTTTAAAACAGCTGAAATGGGATATAAACAGGCAGTTAAAATCAGTAACCTTACTATATACGACAGCATTAGATTGAACAGATTAATTACTGTTCTTCCTCAATGTCTTTTTCAAAGCAATGGTGTATTTTTGTGAAAACATCACTGCCATTTCTGCTGTTAAATTTGTGTGGCTTGATTTCTTTTTAAACTTAAGTTTCATGTCTCCAGTCTCACTGTGTTGTCAAATTACTAAATCTTGAACTAATATAAATGTCACCATGTTTATCTAATCTTGTACACTGAAACCCACACCAAAACCCTGTTCACAAACCACAAAACCACAAATATTGAAAACTCATTTTCACCCTGTACATATTCAGATATTATCAGTGCAGGCCATAGGCTTTACATTTCCAATTTCCAAGTCTGGGTGAGGTCATACATGACACCACAGGGATGCTCCTTGAACATTACACAGGTGACTTTAGCGTTGCTACTTTCCCAAAGATGTTTTTATGAACTGTCCATTGTGAATTGTCAATTTGCCCAAGTCTGATCATCGTCTGACTGTACAATTACAGACATTTAATATTAATAAAGAGGGGATATACAGATGCATGCAAAAACTGGGTTCCCTGGTGAAATGTTATGCAGTGATGTAGTGAAAATACACTCACTGTACACATTTGTACATTTTAATGCAATGCAAATATATTAAATTAAATTGTGCACTAAAATTAGGTGGAGAATGTCACATACATGTGTGTTCACTGTAGACATGCGTTAACCTACTTTTGCATAGAAAACCAAACATTGAGAGGGAAGGAAATCATGCCCTCAGAGAGACTGCGAAATTGGAGGACTTGTGTTCTCATGGGTTCCCTAGAACGGAAGGCTGTTGCAATACCGTAGACTGAACTCAACGATAGTGCCAATGCCATCGGCTATAGCATTTAAGAGCACTTATTTAATCCTGACTCAAAGACACATGGTTTGAAAACCTACCTCCAAAAGCTGGCCTCATTGTAAAGTCGTGGTCATCTATCCTTAACAGTTGCTCTGACTTTGTAATGGGAGATTTTGTCATATCTGGACTTCTTCTGAAGATCGGACTGTTTTAGAAGTGCAATAAAACATAGTTTACATTTTTAAGAATATGAAATGCTGCTGCTAATGTGAAAGCCCTCAAATAGACTCATCAAAACACTCGCTTTAACATATCCTAACACTTCTTCCCTTGGGCATTGAGTGATTTTGATCTGGAAGTAACAGATGTGACAGATGTGAAACTGTCCTCTAGTTATTTATGCCTGAAACAAAATGTGATGACTCACTAAGCCAAGACTGGTCTAACTCCTGCAGACTGTAAAACAGATTCTGAAGTCTTGTTTGACTTGACACAGAAAACATCACTATCTCCCGAACACGACAGACAAAAATGCTTGAGTGGTATGAAGCAAAAATGTCAGACCTGCCAGACTTGTGAGCTCCTCCTTGCACCATTTCTGTTTCCCTCCGGATTCTGCATGAAAGATGATGTAACACTTTGTTAAACTGCCGCACATACTCATAAATCATGGCTTAAATAAATGGTGTTTTATTTTGTATTCTTTTTATTGGAGCCCTTTTTGTCCTACATTCTGCACTGTCTGTGACAATAGCCTGACCGTGTTGGTCTAGAGGTCAAATACAGCATCATTGCATGAACATTGCCACCCATTCCTAACAGAATTTGCACATTTCTGTGCAATAAGCCTTGTCTGCGTAATATTAAGTAGGTCACAGTAGATGAATTTGAATGCCTAAAATGGATTAATGGAGGAATAAAAGAAGAGAATGGCACGCTGGCTCTCAGGCTTTTGACGTGGGATGGCAAGGCGTAAAGTGGTGTTTATTATTATCCACTGTGACAATGGCAGGGTGTTGCTTTTCGGGGCAGGGGGGAGAGTGCTCCAGTAATGGCTGCTGCTCCCCTCTCTCCCACTCACTCAGCAGCTGGTTACTAATCCTCTTGGCAAACAAGGTCCCTCCAGTCCACTCCCCTACCCGCGTGTCCCAGAGAACACACTGTCTAAAATCTTCCACTCCCTGTGTGTGCTATCATTCTTTCATATACACACATAAGTCATTTGTACAAAAATAACACGGAGGGAGTGAATTTGCAGATAGAAGCTGTGGTTCAACTTACTTATGAAAGTGACAACCCTTGTCATTGCGAGGTCAAAGCACAGCAGACAATGAACCACAACGAAATTGGACCTCTGCATGCACACTCTAACACCATGCAGCAGTGGGCAGCTATTGAAAGCGCCCGGGGAGCAGTGACAGGGACGGCACCTTGCTCAAGGGTACCTCAGGGCAACCTATCGGGAAGGGGTTTGAACCCCCGATCCTCCGATCATGCGGCCAACACCCTAACCAGTTCTAGTTATTGGGTAGGTGGTGCTTTTAGGCATCCTCATTAAGCTTGGTTTTGCCATTTTTTTGAAGATTTCTTTCTGCATTCACAGCCAAGATGAATATGGAAACAAGGCACTGTGAAGAGCAGTTAAAAAGAAATCATTAAGAAATGAGCTCCTCTTGAATGAGCACAGATCCTACACCCCATGCAAAGTAACCTTGCTCAAAAAAGTTGATAAGAAAGCATTAAAACCAGGGAGCACTCAACTGTGCTGGACACATGACTCCAGGAGGTGTGTGTCCTTGTTTTTGACTAATAAAATCTGTCAGAACACTGCACTATGGTTTGACAAAAAATTGACAAAAAATTGTTCAGCATAGTTCACATGATCCCATAAACTCCACACCCACAGTGAAGTATGCAGGTGGGAGCATCTTGATAGGTCGGAGGTTTTCTCCAAACACTACTCGGGCATTACACGTCATCGTAGTAAACATAAATGGAGTAGTGTGTCCAGAGATATTAGAGGACAATTTCATCTGATTGCCAAGAGAAGAAGATGGCCATTTCAAGAAGATATTGAACCAAACGTACACAAATGACCTTGACTAGTTTCACAAAACTAGACTTTGTGAAGCAAACTAGATAAGAGCACTTTAAAATCATGATTCCATCAGAGAGGTACAAGTAAATTTGGGGAACCGAGAACTGCAAAGAAAAGCCCAAATCGATCCACATTGCTGCAAAAATCAATAACTTTTTCCTGTAGACGTTCAACATTAACTAATTAATTAATTAATCAATTAACCTTATTAATATGTAGTGCCTAAACATGTCCCTTGTTTTCATTTTATTTCACATCTTTATTCGTGTTCATGAATATATCCTTTTATTCATGTTTATTTGTTGCATATGTTGTCAAAAGACGAGCATGAGCACTGGATATGTTTCCCATTACTGCTGTATGAAAGACTGCACTTCCAGGAATCTGAATCCATTTGCAGTGGGCTGTTTTAGCTTTGCTCTGTGCTGAAATGAATCAAGCAATCCATATGTTTCTGATTACTCTGATTACAACATCCAAGGCCCATTAAGCCCAGAAATAGCCATTTGGAAACATTAGAAATCTTTGAGTCTCAAACCTGAAGCCAGTGTTACTGTGAGCCATTTAGGATTTCTGTCCCACATGGCAACTGGAAACATCTTAAAACCATTCTTAAGAAACTATTTCTCCTCAGACCCCAGTAATCTCACACGTGTCTCTTCCAAAGGTTTAGCAGAGAACTCAGTAAAGTCACATGTGCTCAGATTTGCCAAGATAATAATGCTCACGTTTATCTGCAACTAAACTCCCCCTTCTTCTTTATCTCTCATTTCTTGTCTCCTTTTAGTGCAATGCTATTGGTCAAACAATTGGAGAAGCGCAATTAAGTGTCCTGAGTTATTGAAGAGCAACATTCAGTCAATAAAATTAATCATCTTTCTCTGTCACTCCTTTCTAAATCTAAAATTTCTATAAAAACCTTTAGCACAGAAGCGTTTACACTTTGTCACCCTAACTACCCCTGCTAACCACTGAAAGTCCTCCAGTCACTGCTTCTTGTTATTGTCAGGCCTACAAGCGTTAATCAACAATAAAATCTGAAATGTAAACCTGTAGCTATCCTTGAGATTAAATAATTCATTGACTTTTTCAGACCAGCATAATAATTCATTCCTTTACTACATGGTGTTACCATATTGAAACAGTATAGAAATAAAACACACTTCGATTTAATCGGTTTAATATAAAGTAACCTAATGTAATTGCAGCATAAAGTGCAACTGCCTGTGATGGAACCAAATAGTATATTTAGTATGTTATATACTTCCATAATACAGTCACTCCCCACAAATACTATTCATATATACACATATACATATATCCTTTATGTCAGTCAGTGATGGACTGCTCACTATGAGGCTAAAGGTAAATCTGAATAACAGGTTGCAGAACAACACTGAAACAGTTTATCCAATACCAGACTATTTTACAGTGTGACCACATGTTCGGCATCAGCAGTCATTATACATTCTTGCAAAAACTCTGACCATATGACCTCTTTACCTGCTTTGCTTGTAGGTCTCCAGTTTGTGGCCCCTCTGATGGGTCGACCTCCCGGCCACACCCATTAGGCAGACACTAAGCAGCAGGACCACAGCATCCACCTGCATCATGCACATCAGGTTCTACGCGCCTCACGGGCTGGAGAAACACCTGCGCGCACAGCTGAGGACATTGTATTTTAGCACTGGAACCTGGGAAGAAAGCACAGCACTGCCCCTGACTGTAAACATCCCTCTGCACTTAATCTAACCACTGGGAAAAGCAATTTTGACTAAACCCATAAATCCTTGAGCGTCAGATGGCACAGATTTGATCCCTCCCGTGGCGGATGTGCCATGCTCACTCTGCACTGCCCCGAACCAATTCTCCTAATGATCCACTGCTCTGCATTTCGCTGTGAGGTCAGTCACGAGGAGGGAGGACGCCGCACAGACAGACAGCCTCGCTCACTGCGAGACTCCGGCCCCCCTTTCAGTCCACTCAGATCATCCAATCTGGATGCTTTTGTGAGGGCTGGCTCTAAAAATACTGCACTTTACAATCATGCTTGGACTTAAATCCTCTGTGACTTTTTTTTCCCATTTTGCTCATGACTGTACAGTTGTCTAACACAATAAACTGTAGCCCTCACACAATTATAACTACACATTAATGGCACATATTTCTTAGTATCAGAAATCTAACAGTGCTGTGGCTATGAGGAGGAATTAGGGTTGGTTTTGAAAATCTTGTCCTTGCGCATACACACACACACACACACACACACACACACACACACACACACACACACACACACTGAACAAAGAACTGTTCTTTGCATATCAGCTGTCTTTAATACACTGGTAGTGCCTGCGCCTGGGGGTAGATACAGGGTTTGGTACCCAAGGCCACTTCAGCCATGGAAGCAGGAGTGGGAAAGTGTTGTTCATGCCCCTCTGCCCACATTTTTCATGTGGGGTTTTTGGGATTTAACTGGCAACCCTTCAGTTACCTCTTCTCTACTACTAGGCTCACTACAAACTATATGTAGTGTGTGTGTGAGCCGCTTGAGTATTTTGAATATGTTTGAGGATCAGATTTGATGATTTTAGTGACTTAATTCTATTCAGTGTGGAGGTACTATTCTTTCTTTCTTTTCTTTTTCTCTTTTTTCTTATTTTATTCCTTTCTTTCCCTTTTTTTCCTTCTTTCTGTCTTCTATCTTTCTCCCTTTCTTTCTTTCATTCAGCCTATTTTTTCTTTCTCTCCCTTCCTCTTTCTTTTGGTCTTCTTTCTTTATTTTTTCTATATTCGTTTCTTTCTATTTTTCTTTTCCCCCTTTTTTTTCTTATTTTATTTCTTTCTTTTCCCTTTCTTTCATTCACGGTTAAATCAGGACTTATTCAAGGTGTAATAAGACATTATGCTGAATATTTGCGGTAAAGAGATAAAGATGCTTTAAGGAAATCCAGCTGAAGTTGTTTGCCTTTGTTTTTTTATCTGGTAAGATGTGTAAGATCTGCTCCTGCAGTCTAATGTTTGTCTGACTGTACCGTTTTGTGAGGTTCAGTAGCACCATCTGCTGTCCTTATTTTGAATCCTGGCCTAATTTTATCACAGACATGAGATCACGAGGCCACATGATCCAAACACATATAAATGCTTTACAGTTCATTAAAGCAGGGTTTCTCCATAACCATAAAGATGTCCTTCAGAGCAGGTTTGGTCTAAAATATTCACTGTGGAGAACTTTATGGATCTGTTTACAGTGGTGGTGAATGGAAGCACGGTGTTTAATCCGAGCACAGATATGACAACTTTATTAACTATTCAACCCCACCGGTGATGCACAATTTTTATGTAACTTCTTCTATCTGGGTAGAAAATTATGGTAAATCCAAAAAATGAATTTTTAGCTTGCTTGCCTTATAAACATCCTAAACAAGATTTTTTTTTTAACTGGTTATTACATCAATAGTAAAAAAAATTCAATTTTTGGGCACATAAGGCACATAATATACCAATGTTGAAATATAAAACTCAGGGTTGTTTTGAGATGTTCTGTAAATGAAATATGTGGTAGTGCTCAACCTTAGATTAAACTCAAAATAATAAAAAATACAATCTTTTATTTTAACATCAAGTATTGCTCTCCTTCTTTCATATTTAAATAGGTGTATGCATTTTTATTCACAAGATATAAACTGTAATCCAGACAGAAAAAGACAGAGACGCGCCAAATGTTCATATATTTTGTGGACATATGGTGACTCGATCATGTCCTGCACTGATGGACACTCCAAGGGATCACGTGTTTCTGTGTTTGTGTCAGTAAAGGCTGAAAAGGGTTTTGATGTTGGGAAAGTGAAATTGAGCATTTTCGTCATTGTGGAACAGCACACGGCACACAGTGAACCACAACCTCAGCATTTCACTCATACACAGCGTGCAAAAGGGTGCAGCTATTGAAAGCACCCGGGGAGCAGTGATGGGGATGTTTCCTTGCTCCAGGGTACATCAAGGCAACCTACTGGTCTAGGATTCGAACCCATGACCTGACGATCCTGGGGCTTAGTCCCTAAACACTAGGCCACCACTGCCTCCAACCTCTGCATTTCACCCATACACACAGATGCAGAAGGAGGCAGGTATTTAAAGCGCCCAGGGAGCAGTGATGGGAAGTGTACCTCAGGGCAACCTACTGGTCTGATGTAAAAAAAAAACATGTAAGGGGATGTAAAAAATGAGGAAAAGGGAAAAATGCCAGGATATATATATATAGAGAGAGAGAGAGACACAGACAGACACACTCTCTCTCTCTCTCTCTCTCTCTCTCTCTCTCTCTCTCTCTCTCTCGCACGCGCGCACTCGCGCCCTGATGATGTCACTATCGGGGTCAGAGTTCAGAGTTCACCGGTAGTTATGGTGTTTAATCATGGAGTCAATCTTCCACGAGAAAGTGAGCAGAGCTGCTGTTCTGTTAAGCTATTTGGGCTGCTGTCCAGTGAAAGGGATGTGTGTGTGAGTGTGTGGGAGAGATGGTAGGATGTTGATGGCGGGGGTCTCAGGTGTGTGTTTGTTTGCTAACTCGCTAAGCTAGCTGGCTAACTGATAACAGGACGGGTTTACGCGACCTGAGGGGGTGTTGAGGTGACGTTCAGGTGATGTTCATGTCTTTCGGGGTTGTCTGAGTTTCTGTTGGTTTGTTTGGCTCATTTTCTGACTGATAACGACGTTAGGTTTAGCTCCCGGTGCTAAGCTAATCTCCAGTAGTTCCTGTGTGCTGGATAAGCTAACCTAAATATTCATATTCCAGTCCAGGCACTAAAACTGATCAAAGTATCAGAAACAATGTTATAACATGATGTTTTCTTTAGGGGTGCAGTCTGAATGTACTCCAGGGGGAGCTAACTTAGTTACACTGGCAGTGTTTTGGCAATCTGTGTTAGCATTTGGTTCCTGTCAGCAGAGCTGATGTCAGAAATACACTGACCTTATGTGTCCAAAAGTTTATAGACTGCCATCATTTCCTCTGAAGTCAGTAATATAAATGGAGAATTTCCTGCAGGAACAGCATTTAATCTTCTGAGAAGGCTTTATAAATAATGTAGGAACATTGCTGGGAGCATTTGATGGCAGCTGCAAGAACATAAGTGAGGTGATGTTGGATGATCTTGGACATTTTTAAACTTATATTTTTGCCATTTAGTAGTTTTCCTAATTAGAGAAGAGTCTCCATGGAGCAACTTAAGGTAAAGGTCTTGCAGTTGGATGCTGGAGTTAACATTTGAACCATTCTTTGGTATTCATTTTCATCCTTACAATGTGCAGGGAAACATGAAATTCCTAGTCCATATCCATGAACAATCAGAAAAGTGTCACAGTGTGGTATTACGTTAAAAAGGTGCATGTAAAGTGATCGTCTAATACAGCAGTAATATACATATATAATTTTCTTTATTTCCTTACAGCAAGAGGGCTCCTTATGTGCTCAGCACTGCTTGAATAACCTTCTTCAGGGGGAATATTTCACTCCAGTGGACCTGTCGTCCATCGCACAACAGCTGGATGAGGAGGAGCGGATGAGGATGGCAGAAGGAGGGGTGTTGAGTGAGGAGTACAGGACGTTCTTACAGGTGGGCGAGTTGAGGTACAAGAAGATGTCAGTGCTGTTGAGAGCTGTTCAGTAACTTTACGGTCATTTTACTTTCCCCTCTTTATCTCAGCAACCATCTGGGAACATGGATGACAGCGGATTCTTCTCCATTCAAGTGAGATTTGATTTGATTTACTTTATGTACTGTTAGACAGTGTGTCTTATTAATAATAAGAACTTGTAGATATGTATCATTTTGTGTCAAATTATGAAAGCCCATTGCTCCATTAATAGTTCAGGAATGAAGGAAAATTTCATCAATTTTTTTAGATTTCTGCATAATTCAGAATACAGCAGTCATTCAGAGTGATTTTGGTCGGATAAGGTTCTGTCGAGAAACACACTTGCATTTATTTACAGTGTTGATAGGAACCAAGGGTCCACAAGACAAATAGCCATTTTATTTCCTGTGCATCGTACATGTCTTCTGTGTTTTAATATTAACTGTTAACGGTTTAGTCTGAAACCATGTCAAACAGTATTTTTCTGAAAGTGTTTTTCACACACCACTGTGTATGTATAACAAACTTGCTATGTGTCTCTAGAACCACATATTTCAGGTCAAACCACTATGTATGGCTTTGTAATTATCCTGAATAATTTGTAAAATTCTTCTCTTTTCAAATAACAGGCTAACAGTGCCCTCGCCTGGGTCCACTGAGTATCACAATGATGACAACTGAACACAGAACTTTTAATTTTGGGAAACTGTCGCTTCAGACTTCCCCATTCAACTATAAACACATCCTTGAAACATTTCAGTTACTTGGAGGTCATGTAGTGTTCTGAACTGTGATACTTTTGAGCCTGACCTTTTGTTTGGAAATCCCCAGACATTTCAACATTGTTAGAATTTTGATCCAAATCAGTCAAAGACTGATTCCAGCTATGTGTCATGTAATTACTGGAGCAATTGTGACTTGGCCCCTTTTTGCATAACATGAACATTCAAACAATTGCCCAAGGAGATGCAAGATTTCGTATTGTATAGGGGTACCTAGACTTTTTTTTTCCCCCCTTCCCCCTTGGGGGGGGGGGCCCGGGCCCTACATTTTATTTGCGATGAGCTAAGGGCCAACACAGTATAGAGATGGGTAAGCAGGCTTTAAATAAAATTGAGCAACCCTGAGCTATCAAAGGCTTTGTTAATTAATCTCAAATCTTTTCTTTAAGTTTGACAAGGAATGACCTCTATTTGAAGATATAGAAACAATGATTTTACACTGTTGGAAATGCCTTTATATTTTTTTCTTCATGGCAGGTAATAAGTAATGCTTTAGGAGTGTGGGGATTGGAGCTTATCCTGTTCAACAGCCGCGAGTACCAGCGACTAATGATAGACCCAGTGTAAGTGTGTTTAAATCACTGTTTTCTCGCTAATATTTTTGCTGTAGTCACTTTAATTCATATTAACTAGAAAGTCATCTGTGGTTTCAGAAATGAAAAAGCCTTTATTTGTAACTACAAAGAGCACTGGTTTACAGTACGAAAGCTGGGGGAGCAGGTATGACATCTGAATAACACATTTTGCTTTATTTTTTAGGCACTTTTCATATTTACATATACTGTATGTTAAATGAACCTGAACACAAAACGCACTTTGGTTCCAGAAAGAGCAGTTAATCACAAACCAACATGAATAGATAAACTGCTTTTAAAGCTGAGGCATCTGAAAATGATGTCAGATTACCCTGGTGAAGAGAACTGAAGCTTTTTTTTTTTTTGGCAAAAAAAAGGTGTGCAAATGTAAGCTCATACTATCTTGTCCTTCTTTATAGTGGTTTAATTTGAACTCACTTTTAACGGGACCAGAGCTGATATCAGATACATACCTGGCACTTTTCCTTGCACAATTACAGCAAGAAGGTGAGCCACTGAGGAGCATTTCAGTCACTAAAATAAATCTCTTTATGCAGAAACATGTTCAGACAATGTCACGAAACGCTCAGAAAAGAATATTGTGATGTAATTTATCACAGCCACGATAAATATCATCATACTCCCCTTTGTGTGGAATCCTATTTTGTATTTTGGGTTTACAGTTCTCAGTTGATGCCATGGATTTCCGGCAGCTATAGCTTATGCTGTCCCGTCATATATCTATCCTTTCAATTTAAACATTCTCTACCGATTTGTGCAAATGTCTTCAAGGTTGTAGATGTCGGTGGTGCAGTTGGGGTTTCTGTCCGTTTGCATTTGTATACAACAAAAAACACAAAAAGAGCTGGACAAAAAAAAAGGCATTGACAGTAAGAGTGACATCAACTCTAAAAACAAAAGAAATCAAAAGACATTCCCACTAAAAACCCTTTAAATATTTTGAAATGCAAACCTCCTACATTCCACAAAACATTTGTTTGACAGGGTTTTTTTCCATTTTAACTCCTGTCTCTTTAGGGTATTCCATTTTTGTGGTTCGAGGGAACTTGCCTGAATGTGAAGCAGACCAGATTTTGCGAATCATGAGGGTGGAGCAGCAACACAGACCAAAACTCATTGGAGAAGAAGAGGCTCAGACAAGTGGTGGTCAAAGGCATGTCAATTCTGTGTTCTACCTAGTATTTATATAAATAATCCACACTTGGTGGGTCATTTTAACTGGGTTGTTTTAAGTCTGTAAGTGCTTAGTTACATTATTAAGGAAATGCTTAGATTTCTTTTCAAATTGCATTAGTGTTATTAAATATTAAATTATATGATATTAAAACTTTTAAGCCTCGCAGAATGTTGTCAATACAATCTTACGGTTGGGCCTCATATCAGCAAGGAAGTTTGACTTAATGCCTTAGTTTTTCTCCAGAACCTCAGGGCAGCATATTTTAGAGACTAGACATGGTGTAGAAGAAGGTGTAATGGATGAAGATGAAGAGGAGCTAAGGAAGGCATTGGCTCTAAGTAGACAGGATATGGAAGTGGAGGATGAGGAGGCTGACCTTCGCAGAGCCATACAGCTCAGTATGCAAGGTAAGACGTGGCAATACGTTTGTGTGGCTGTGAGAGTTTTCAAACCTGCAAGTGCATTATATCCATTAAGTACAAAAGTGAATTCAGAAGCATCTTTGTAGACTTACGCATTTAAATCTCTACATGAGTTTGGTTTTAGAAATATAAACCATATTCACTTTCCTGTTTTCTCATTTATGGGCCTCAGATTACCTGCTAATGCTCACATCACCTGTGAAAACGGTTTATTTATCAACTTTACTGTAGTACAGTATGTTCAGACAGGTACTGAGGTTTAATGCCATGTCATAAATTTGTGATTTCATTGACAATAGACAGATATTTCTCTCAAACTCTAGGAGCTACAGGTAGCAGCAACCTTACAGGTACTAAAGAGGCTGCACCTGCCATGACTCCAGTATCCTCAGAAAACACTACGGGTGGAGAATCAAAAAGCACTGAGAGTGAAAACCTCACTGCAGAAGAGCTCCGCAGAAGGAGGCAGGCCTACTTCGACAGGCATGGAGCATTTTAATATACTTTATATCCCTTCTGATTCTCTTTTACCTTAGATTTTTTTTTTATTATTGATTAATTTTTTTTTTGCTTTTTGAAATGTACAAGGCCAGGCTAACATTGTATCCGTTGTATTAATTGTTGTATTTTAGCAAATCACATGCATAATATGTTGGCTTTATTACTTGTAGGCAATCCCAGCAACCGGCTCAGTCCACTTCTTCACATCAGACAGATGTAAAAGTTGCAGGTAAGGGCTAATTCTTACAGGTTTTAATCATGTTAATTGGATATTTAAGAATGTATATGAAAAGCATCCTTTTCCCTTCATATACAAAGACGGAGATGACATTAATGTTTTTGTGCAAGAACACTAAATTATGTCCTTATTCAGGTCAGTTTGAAGATTTTCAGTGTCAACTCTGGTTTTGCTTTTCTTCTCAGGTGGAGAGCAAGACACTGGGAATAAACACAGCCAATGAGGCCATGAGGCTTTCCAGCCAGAGCTCTATAGCAACCAATTACTAGCTGCCCCGTCCACCTCTTTAAATTGTCTCTGCGTATGAAAGACAAGAAGGACCGCATTCCAGGAAGGGCCTTTACCACTGGCTCACTGTCCCAAGGATCAACCTAAAAGGCTCTTATATGGACAGAAGGAACAGACATTCACACGATAAAATAGTACCCTAGTCTACTGGATGAAGTGGCGTTATGTGCACCGCTGCTTTACTTTTTAAAGTCAGGGGGAGAAGGGAGGGCTCTGTAGCCCAGTACAGTTTTTCTTGCTTAAGTCTGTTATGGCCTTTTTACCACAACGCCTTCTAATATACTAATACAGTTTTCAAAAAAGATCTGTTTGTAATTTTCAGGACTTTCTAGTGAAAGAAAGAGGTTCAGGAACAAGTGGGGTGACTTAAAAGATGCCTCAGCCAGGAGAGAATGGAGAGAACACTGAAACCTTTCTTAAGGGTGTAGGGGCACACAGCACCCTGTCTTATCTTTCTTTGCCAGGCATAATTGTAAGAGGGACCGTTTCCTTGTGAATTTTTGATGCAGTACCCTAGTGCTCCAGGGTGGTTTCAAGAGATTGCTTGAAGAAAATCAAACCTGCCTTTTCCTTGGTGTGGGCACAATGATCCAAGGGTCCATCTGGACCTTTAAATGTGTCTTTTTTTTTTGGAAAACATTAGCTGCATAAAAAAGTATTGTCAAGTCTTATACTCTCTGTCCTCCTAAGATCTATAATAAATAGATTTTTATCGATTCCTTGAGAGACTAAAACATTGGGCAGTATTTAAACAGCATAACTCTCAATATGATTGAAGAGCAAGAACAGCTACTGCTTTTCGTTCATCATTTTGTTTGTTTGACATTTGTTGGGTGGGAACATTTCTGGTAAGGAATAATCTTCATTGGCCACTGGAATATAAAAGCATGTGACATGTTGACAGGGCAGTTACACTAAGACCTTTCTCTCACTGGATTTCCCAGTGCTGCAAATATCTGACCGAGTTTGAAGTATGCAGCAATCAAGCGGTCGCAAAAAAGTGATTTGAGGCAGGAAATGCTACCGTGGAGATTATACCAGCGAGCTGTTCAGTCATTGTTAAATTCCTAAATATACTCATGCTCCTAGTTTTCAGTTCCTTTACTCATCCTTAACACAGATACTATTGATGTCAATGGCTTTTTATTTTAATCCACCATCTCACAATCTTTCTGCTCATGCATCAGTGCTGACAATTATCTTTGTAGCTTTTGATTTTTATTTTTTTTTACTTCTTAATATTAAATGTTTTCCCCTTGAATAGTCTCTTCTTTCTCATGTTTGTCTCTTCCTTGTCATGTTTTTTGACTGCAGTGTAACTTTTTCCCTAAGACGACTTCTTGTTTATCACACTGTAAGATGGTCGTAATGGGGTTCCAAAGACTTGACAGGGCTGTTCTGAGAGCAGAAATGCACTTGTTTATTCCAGTGACAATCAATCCAATAGATTTGCTTTGGATAAAATTTAGACCCTGCATATGTGACCACCTAACTGTTAATGTATAATCCTCAGTGTGTACTTGCACTTTGTTTCTCCAAACATTAGATCAGAGCAGCCTGAAATAATCCTTCACTGTGCTTTGTTGGTGAGTTGAAGGCTGTTTATAGCTACGTTAATATTTTGAACACAAAATGGTTTTTTTTTGTTTGTTTGTTTTTCTTCCTGTATTTGTACTTAAGTCCCTCCATTTCTGGTGGATTTGCTTTGGTTTTATGATTTTATAAATGAGTGATCGTTGTATTTATTGGTCTGACACTCATTCAGTTGTGCTTTGGTCATTGTAACAGAATATCATATGCAGAAGTTTGAAGTTTTAGTGAATCGTATACAAGGAGCGAAGTTAAATGTGACTGCAGCATTTAATGCACAATTACTATTTACTTAACATTAACACCTAATATGTTAAACTCAACACCCACAGAAAATGCCCATTTGACCAAGAGCTCTCACGTGTTGGTAATCACCTATGATTAGATGAGTTCACCAGCACTCTGATAATTCTGATCTTATCTGATTTTAACTGATGTCTGTCTTCAGATCATACTTGGAGGAAGATGGTGAGAAAGGAGTGCAGACTGCTTTTCCTTCTTATTTGTGCTTCATCCTTTAAGGTAGCCCTCCAAACTCAGGATGCCCAAACTCCTAACATCACTGTTCTGGCCTTTAAGAATACTGACTTTGCCATGGACCTCTATCGTAAGATTTCAGGCCACCACGACAGTAACATTTTCTTCTCGCCCCTGAGCGTTTCCACAGCATTCGCCATGCTCTCTTTGGCAGCTAGGAACGTTACTCGCAGCCAGATCCTGTCAGGGCTGAATCTGGACTCGCTGGAACAAAACAGGCAGCCTGAACTCATTCCTCAGCTCTTCCAGCACCTCCAGGGGAACATCACCCATGACGAAACCCTGAAACTGGAACAAGGAACAGCACTCTTCGTGGACCTGAATTTCCAAGTAGAGAGGGTTTTTAGTGATCAGATCAAGAAATTCTTTGAGGCTGATGTTCAGAATGTGGACTTTGGAGAAGCTGAGATCAGTAAGGGGATCATTAATAAGCATGTGAGGAAGAAGACTGGGGATAAAGTGCAGGAGGTAGTGACCAAAATTGAACCAATGACTCGAATGATGCTGATCAATACAATATTCTTTCAGGGTGAGTTTCTCAAACTTCCTGTCAGTCCAATGTGTTGACTGCAACTGGCCTGGCCATGAAGCTGTTGAAGTGTCTCTAAAGATCATTCTTTCTTATTTCCAGGTGCCTGGGAGGTGCCCTTTAACCCCAACAACACTGAAAAAAGTCGCTTTTTTGTTGACAAATACAAAATTGTTCAGGTTCCCATGATGTTCAGGATGGACAAGTTCTACGTTGCCAGTGATGACGAGCTTAAGGCCACGGTGTTGCGCCTGCCTTATTTAGGTGGTGCAGCAATGCTCATTGTCCTACCAGATAGCCAAATTGATTACACCATCATAGATGATGAAATAAATGCTGATAGATTCCTTTACTGGATCAAGAACATGAAAAAAACGTAAGTTTGTAGGTTGATGTTAAATTTGTATGTATAGAAAGTAATTATGTAAACAATAATTAGTTGAAAATGTTACGTCCCGCCTTCCATCTGGTATTGTTGACATTTCTGTTACAGCAGCCTGACTGGCTTCATGCCATGAACAAAAATACTAAAAGGTTCATTGCGAAGGGAAATTTAATGCTGTTAAATGGCATAAACAATGATGTCAAGATACTTCAAGAGGTCTTCCGGCTTATGCGTTTTTACACCTGATTAATAGAACTGAACAAAAAGAAAGCAGGGCCAAATTTGAAACGAAAAAATAATATGCAAATTATTTACATTGAGTGTTTAAGAAACTGTGCTGCACGAGACACCATCATACAGGTACTAATTATGCTCTGTAATGAAATATTAAGTTCTCTGTTGTGACATTATAACAATCTGCTCAGAAAAGGCCAACTGACATGATCATGTTAGTAATAAATCACGCCAAAGTGCCAAACTCATCAGAAGCAGAAGTGTTGGCCGTTATAAAGCAGACAAAAAGGATTAATACACCAATCAAACTAGGGATTTGCTGGGAGCAGAGGTAGCGAAGGTGACTTCTTCACAGTTCAGAGTAATGGCAAGTGTGGAAGAGAGTGGAGGCAGGTTGGAACGGGTGGAGTGAAAGGAAAGGTTAACAGGATGGTAGTGAGACCAGATATGCAATCTGGGCTGGACACAAAAAATTAGCATCAGAACTGGATGTGTTGAAGATGCTGAGATTTGTGTTCTCAGGAGTATATCAGGAGAAGGATGTTGAGGATGCAGAGGAAAGACAAAGAGGAGGTTTATGGATGTGGTGAGATGATGCAGATGAAGATTTCAGTATAATATTTCACCTGCTGTTGATTTAAATATCTATTCAGCTTCAATTTCAGGACTTAATTGCAGTGACTATTTACATTTTACTCCATAACCACCCAACCATGTTAATACTTGAAGATAGATAGATAGATAGATAGATTGATAGTTAATGACTTTGTAGGGAAGGTGTTTTACTATATTACACTACTTCTGTCTCCCACACATTATTTATTTTAACATTCCTAGGAAACTGGAGGTCTACATACCCAAATTTAAGATGGAACAGTCATACTCTCTACACAAGATTCTACCAGCCATGGGCATCCAGAAAATCTTCAAGGACACCGCTAACCTCAAAGGCATGAGCCAGGAACCTGGTCTAAAGGTCTCCCAGGTCAGTGTGCATTCCTATAGTATGAAGGTCATTACAGTGTTCTCTAATATAGAGGCTTTAAATTACTTCTCCTCTTGTCACATCGAAAGTGTCTAGGAACCATCTGGTGCAAGACATCAGAGCCTTAGGACGGCTCCATTGCTAAACTGTTGACATTTCTTCTGTTTCAGTGTTTGAGATGATATGAAACCAGAGTAGTCACTGAACACTGGAGACACAGTTTAGTTTTTCACTCTTAATTTGTGTTCAGGTTCTGCACAAAGCCGTGATTGAGGTGGATGAGAAAGGAACCGTGGCCGCTGCAGCAACCAACATTGGAATCACAGCATACTCCATGCCGACCACCTTCATTGTGAACAGGCCTTTCTTCTTCTTTATTTACCATGAAGCGACCAACACCTTGCTGTTCATGGGCCGAGTGATCGACCCCACCCAGTGAAGCATTTAATTACCGCTACATTTTGTCATATAATTGGAGTTCATCAGTCATAATTCATACATTTATAGCATTTACTGTTTATGAATGTTCAAATATTTCTTTACTGTATATTATATATTTGTGCTAATCGATGCATGTGGATGTGTAACGGAGGCTGCCTATACTTTCGGAACACATTAATATATTAAAATGCTAATAAATATTTACTTTTGTAACATTTCATGGCAAAAAACTGCAAAACAACATAGTGATGGAGTGAATGTTATGATATTGATGTGTGGAATCTACTAAAGTGCCAGCCATTCGTCCCCACTATAGTGCTGTTATGAGGTGTGGGTGGTGGTAACCTAGTGGTAGGACACCCAGCTGGGTTCTGATCCAACTGTCCCCTGACTTGACCCTAAAGTGATATATGTTGTTCTGGATAAGAGCATCTGATGAGTATATGTAAGATGTAAGTATCTAAATTATTAATAGTGGATGCAGCCCCAGAATCAGAAGGTCGTGGGTTCGAATCACAGACCAGCAGGTTTCCCTGAGGTAACCTTCAGGTACCGTCCCCATCACTCTTCCCTGGGCACTTTAAATAGCTGCTCCCTGCTGCAAAGTGTGGGTGAAATGCAGAGGTAGCATTTCATTGTGTTTCGCTGTGTGCTGTGATGACAATTAGGCACTTTCACTTTCATATACACAGTCTGGAAGCACATTTATTTTTAATGGAAGAAAACATTTTTGAAATAAATACATAAACACATCCATTTAGTTGTGAGTTATCAAAAGAAAATAAAACATGAAAAAAAAAAAAAAGAAAATGAGAGTTTTCCCGAGTAGGAAATCATGTCGGGAGTTTTGACGTAACTGGCAACCCTGTTTGTCGTCACTACAACAATGGCGGCGCCCTGGCAGTGACCACATGCCTGAGAGAGAGCGAGAGCGAGAGCGAGAATTTAACTACAGCTTTGGAAGAGCAGGAGAGTTTTTCTGTTTTTTTTATGAACTTGGTAAGTCAGACGATGGAACCTGTGTGTCTTTAAAGAAGTGAAAAGGATGTTTTATGCCGTAACTGTGGTTCGGAGTAAGATCTTTTAGCTTTATGGCTAATTGCTAATGCTAATCTTCTAAAACTGTTTGGAGGGTAAGACACAGTTTTCACTGGGAGACATGGGTTTTTAGTGTTTTACTGGAATATTAGTAATGTTTAGTGCTTACTTTCCTGTAGATGAACTGTCGTTGATTTTTGAGCAGTAGTTCACTCGCAGAATAATTCAGTATCTATCTATCTATCTGTATGTGTGTACACATTTATTAGTGCGATTAGTTTAAATTTAGTAAATGAGTGTGTTCTCATTTAAGAGACAGTACATTTAGCAGAATTAATGCACTTAATTTATCCTTTTTATTATTGGAAATTCAGCTTTTTTCTGACCTTGAGTGTGGTGCTGGAGCTGCAGAGTATAAGTTTTCAGTTTTTCAGGTCTCTGTTCTACATTTTAACACATCTATATATATATATATATATTTTTTTTTTTTTACTTTGGTACATTTCAGACTCTTGCTTTAGTGTATTTGAGGGGAATTCTCCATTATTTTAATTTTGCATCATTCCACACCGACATCAACATTTCTTTGTTGCAGGAAGGAAAGAAAAAAGATGAAGACCAAACATTTGCAGTCAAAGAAGCGCTTTAAATCCGCTAAAAAAAGAGGGATACTGGTAAAGGGCCAATGGAAGTCTGTCAATATAGATCCCAGCATTTTTGCCGAGGAGGGCATGGGAGAGATTGTTTGCTTTGAAGAGCTGACAGATTATTCCCTGGTTGAATCTGAAAAGACAGCGACTGTGTCCCAGCTGCTACAGGAGTCCACGGGGAAAAGAAAGACCAAGAAGAACTACAAGAGGAAAGCTTGTGAAATTGATGCTGAAGAAGAAATCTTCGAGGAGGAGCAGGAAGAAGCTGCAGAGCTGACATCTGATGATGATGATGATGATGATGATGTTCATCAGGAAGATTTTGTGGAGAAACCAGCCAAAAAGAAGAAAAAGAAAAATAAGAAACCTAAGAGGGATGTCGCCACCGTTGAGGTGAAAGAAACAGAAGAGGGTCAGAGCTTAGCTGAAGAGGGAGAAGACCAGACACAGGAATGCTCTGAAGAAAGCTGCAAGAATGCAGCAGAGACAGCATCGAAGCCTAAAAAGAAGAAACAGAAATCGGCTCCACAAGTGGTGGAGACAGTCGCTCAAACAGACCCTTCTGTCAAGCCTAAAAAGAGAACCAAGAACTGGACAGAAGCTGCGCTCTCAAACTCAGCAGGTCAGGATACAGATGTGTCGGCGTGGAAAGACCTGTTTGTTCCTGCTCCAGTTTTAAAGGCACTAAGCAAGCTTGGATTTTCTGCTCCTACACCAATTCAAGCTCTTGCACTTCCTCCAGCCATTCGAGACCATCTGGACATTCTGGGTGCAGCAGAGACAGGTAAAATGACCTGGCCATGTGCGTAAAAACAAGAAATGTAGGCTGTAGTTTATTACAAAGCTATATTATACTAATGCATAAATATCCAGATGATGTGTTTTGGCTCTGAACTACATGTTCTGTGAGTGTGGGTCTAAAACTGGTCCTGTTTAGTACATAGATAGTTGTTTGCTATTCCAGTCAGCACCAAAAAAGACTTCTTAATTTGGTTTAGTTGATTTCACTTTGTAACAGCTCAGGGATGTTTGTTGATTGATCCGAAATTTGATGGGGTTCGAAGCATTGTTTTTCTTTCCCTGTGCAAAAACCAGCTTTGATTTTCCATAAATAGTCCTCCTCTCTGGATCAGAACCAAAGCAATAACAATGACCTTTTTTGGGTCAGGTTTCTGAGCCTGGGCACAAAAAAAAAAAAAAAAAAAAGTTATGCAGTGTAGGTACCAAAATCTTAAACATTAGTTAGTTGCTCATTGGGCATTTTTAGATAAATCTCATGCCGCAAGAAAACCTGTAAAGAGTCAAAATTTCAAACAGGTAGTGGACAATGCGGTGTTTCTGAGAAATAGCATGCTCTGATGTTCAGTTCCTTTATTTGGAGGAGATGTGATGCAGTATTCAGTGGATCACAGTATTTTATCTGTTGCACACTTGAGTAATGGAGATGTGTTTACATTTGTTTAAACAGACAGAACTTGGCTTGTAACAGTTAGTAATTGTGGAAGAGCTTTACTCTGCTTCTCGGAAACCCTCCCTCGGTGTGTTTAAAATGCAGTTTATTTACATATAGGAAACATGTACCTATTACTAATAGACATTAACCAGTGTGGACAAGTTGTGTAGGTGCTTTAAATGCCCTTCTGGTAACTAAATGAGCGCAGTGTACACTTGGCCCATGTGTAAACTCTCTTTCATTGCTCTGCAGGAAGTGGGAAGACTTTGTCTTTTGGAATTCCGATGATCCACACAATACTAGAGTGGAAGAAAAGCATCTGCTGTAAGAATTTAGAAGCTGATGGGAATAATACAGGAACTGAGCCTGAAAGGAAAAAGGCAGGAGGGGAGACAGCAGACATGGAGGGAAAAACCACAGACGACAGTAACGGCACACTTGTGGACTCAGAAATGGAGGATGGTGATGAGGGGCCTATGCTAGAGGCAGCAGAGGGTGGAAATATGAGTGGTCAGTCTGAGGAGGAAGATGATGACTGTGTTTCTGTTGATTTGTCAAGTCAAGATGATGGCGTTCCAAATGACGGAGAAAACCAAGGTTTGAATATTGACACAACAACGGGAGAGGAAGAAGTCAGTGAGAAAAGGCCCTTGCTTGGACTCGTTCTCACCCCTACCAGAGAACTAGCAGTTCAAGTCAAGCATCATATCGATGCTGTAGCGCAGTTCACAGGTCAGTATGATTAGGTGCAGGTTAATGAGCTTCTCAGTGGTTGAATTGATCCATCAGAACTGCACTCATGGTGCTCTTTTTAAACAGGTATAAGAACAGCTCTTCTGGTGGGTGGAATGGCACCACAGAAGCAAGACCGGATGTTAAAGCGCAAGCCGGAGATAATCATAGCAACACCGGGCCGCCTCTGGGAGATGATTCAGGAGAAGCACCCCCATTTGCGGAATCTGAGGCAGCTCAGGTAATATGATGAGGGTACATGGATTAAGTGCTTGATTCATTCTTGGTAGCCCATTCGCAACCCTAGTGTTTAGGGACTCGGCCACCGGATCAGAAGATTGTGGGTTCAATCCCCTCACCAGTAGGTTGCCCTGAGGTACCCTTGAGCAAGGTACCATCCCCGTCACTGCTCCCCAGGTGCTTTCATAGCTGCCCCCTGCTGCACGGTGTTTGCATGGGTTAAATGCAGAGGTCCAATTTCGGTGTGGTGTGCTGTGCTGTGACCTCGCAATGAAAAGAATAGTCACTTTCACTTTTTTCCACCTGCTCTTACCAATCAGCTCATTAACAATCTTTTACTGAGCTTGATAAAACAGGGCAAACACTAAAATGTGCAAGGAAAGGGGCTTCAGGGATCAGGGCTGGACAATAGTCAAGGACCTCCTGATAGTCCACATTTTTGCTCTACAGTCATGTGAAAAAAATTAGGACGTACTATCAAATATTCAGTCCTTTATTAAGAAATGTTCACGTGTCCATGTCTTGTTTATATTTATCTTTGGAAAGAAAGAGTGCTTTAATAGCAGGTAAACAAAGTTTACCTTGATTTTTTCATTAAAGTGAAAGTGACCATTGTCATTGTTATTACAGCACAACACAATGAAATTCAATCTGTGTTTCACCCATACACACACGTGCAGCCATTTTAATTGGGAATGTCTTAATTTATTCCTCACCAGAAATCGCAATTTACAGAAGATTTTGAAAGGTCTTTTCTCCAGTTTAAATTGTTGTTATATTACTTGAATCTCCCAGTATTGTTCAAATTGAGATGAACTAGCCACATGTCTAAGATTGTTACAAAAACAAACAGGCTTTCATAGGGTGTCCAAATTTTTTTTTTAACATGACTAATGTAAAGCACAGCTAATAAGGTCGGAGCCAAACCATGGAAAATGTGGAGGTCCCAAGGACTGGTTTGAGGCCCAGTGATTTTATAATTCCTAAAGCTGTCCTGTGTTTCGCTCTGTGAGGTTGATCATAAATACAGTTAACAATTCTTCACCACATTCCAAATGACTTTCTCAGGTGCCTGGTTATCGACGAAGCTGACCGCATGGTGGAGAAAGGCCATTTTGCTGAGCTTGAGAAACTACTCGAAATGCTCAGCACATCCCATTTCAACCCGAAGAGGCAGACCTTTGTGTTCTCAGCCACTCTGACCATGGTCCACAGCTTGCCTTCGCGTTTGCTGCAGAAGAGAAAAAAGCTGGAGCAGCGCAGCAAGCTGGAGCTCCTCATGGAGAAAGTGGGAATCAAAGGCAAGCCCAAAATAATCGACCTCACTCGTAAGGAGGCCACAGTGGAGACTCTTACTGAGACGAAGATCCACTGTGAGAAGGAGGAGAAAGATTTTTATCTCTACTACTTTCTGCTGCAGTACCCTGGACGCACAATGGTGTTTGCTAACAGCATTGATTGCATAAAGAGACTTACTTCACTGTTGACTATTTTGGAGCGCACTCCATTGCCGCTGCATGCTAATATGCACCAGAAACAGAGACTGAAAAATCTGGAGAGATTTGCTGAGAGGGAGAGGTAAAAGAACAAGCACTACAGCTGATTCACTCCATACTCCCCATGTAGCTGCTACCTAGATCATAAAAATGTTAGAGCCATTTAGGATGCACTTACATATGTATAGTTCAATGTAGAACATGCCTGCTTAATACCCATGTTAAGGATTTGTTTTTCACCAGTGACTTATTTTCCCCCTTCCTAGTTGTGTCCTCCTAACCACAGATGTTGCAGCTCGAGGACTTGACATTCCAGATGTTCAGCATGTCATTCATTATCAGGTAATCCAAAATATCCAAATAGACATTTTTCTTCCTTTTGATTATTTAAAAGAAGGATTTACTTCATATCAGCCTTACTTTGGCGTAGGTCCCACGGACATCTGAGACATACGTCCACCGTAGCGGCCGTACAGCTCGTGCTGCCAAAGAGGGTCTTAGTTTGCTCCTGATTGGGCCGGACGATATGATCAATTTTAAGAAGATCTATAGGACCCTGGGGAAAGATGAGGATCTTCCGATGTTTCCTATTGAGAATAAATGCATGACAGCTATAAAGGTACTGGACACTAGAAACTTTTTGTTGTAATGGAATTAAACAGAGTTATGATTTATTTAAAAACAAGTAATATTTAAATTCTCTGCTAACTTCTGGCAACTGGTGTGATCTATGACTGCACAGGAACGTGTCGATGTGGCTAGGAAAATCGAAAAAATTGAATACCACAACAGCCGCAAGAAGCAGCACAATTCTTGGTTCAGACAAGCAGCCGAGGAAATGGATATTGACCTAGACGATGACTTACTTTTGGGTTAGTCCTACTCATTCGTATATTTATTGCTGCTAAACAGCTTTTTAGGCATATCTTTTAATTAAGAAATTGGTTGACTTATGGCTTTGCAGGAGCTGGCAGTGATGAGCACGAAGAACGAGAGCAACAGAGGCTTGTGAAAAGCTTGAAGAAACACCTCAAGCACCTGCTCACCCAGCCAGTCTTCAAACCCCACATGAAGACGAAATACCCAACTCAGATGGGCAAGCTGCAGCTGCCAGAACTACCTCTGGCCAAAGAAACAGCGCTTATCAGTGTCACCAATCAACAGCGGAAAGATAAACAGCAGCGGAAGCGTAAAGGAAATCGCTGACAGCTGTAATAATCATTTAAAGAGAAATGGATATTGGACTTGCATAAAAACCAAACAACTTGTTTCAAATCTATTTTGTTCAGTTTGAGTTCTGTCTCTTAATCATTCTGGTTCATTTCAGCCATCAAACTAAATGTACATAAGTGTTGCTGATGATGGAAACATTGCATAAACGTTCTTTAAAAGGTCCTTATAACCCATATTGAAGTGTTCTTCCTTTTATATTGGTCTTCCAAAAAAAAAAAGTTGATCCTGGACGTGGCTAAATGGCTAGTGAGGAGGACCAGTAGGTTGCCCTGAGGTACCCGCGAGCAAGGTAACTTCCCATCCTTGCTTCCTGGGTGCTGGATATTGCTGTCCCCGATGCACGGTGCATGAGGGTTAAATGCAAAGGATGCTTTTCATTGTACTTGACTGAGTACTGTGCTCTGTGCTGATGGTCACTTTCACTTATTTTTCAATGTTCTCTGCACTTGTAAAGAATATCATAGTGTGAAGCCTTGTATAGAAGGAAAAGCCAAGGTTCAGATCCTTCTGGAATAGTATGGTACACAAGGTGGCCATCACTGCTGTCCATTGATATTATACACAGACTGACATCCAGTGCCTCAGACAAAGCCAGGATCTCCACATGGTCGCACTCCATCGCCATGGCTTCCACTTCCTAAAAAAAACAAAAACAGAATGTTGGTACTTTAGAACATGATCAAGCTTCTCTAATGCCTGTAGATTGAATATTTCAGCAGACCTGAGTACAGTAAGCTTTTAGGTTGGGTGCCTCCACAAAGTGTTGGAAGAATTCAGCATGATTCTGCAAGTGTGCCGATGTCAGGAGCCTCAGGTACTTCACCATTCGGTCTGAGGTTGTCCGATTATTGAAGAACCCCAAAAGGCTTTCTTCACCACCATCGGCTTTCAGCTGATCCAGTACACTAAGAAACTAGAGCAATACCACACGTTTTTGTTTACGTTACAATTTGTAGTTAAAATGGATGTAATGGGGAATTCCAAATTAGTTTTTAAAGATCTAAATTATTGATGAGTGGTTTGCTGTAAAATGCTCATTCAAGGGAAAATTACCAACTCCAATTAACCTACCTCTTGACCTAAGCACACAAAAAAACAGTTTAAGCTAAAATCTCATAAAATGACTGGTTCTAGAAAATTTATAAAAACTTTCTATGAAGGAGCTTGAGGCTCGATTAAACTTTTTGTATGTCTGGTTCCGTTGACCACAACTTTGAACAAATTAGACTTTACGTTTCTAGAAACTACAAACTAGAGAAACCACTAGGCTGCAGTGGCCTAGGCCTCAGGATTAGAAGTTCATGGTTTAAACTCCCAGACCAGTAGGTTGCCCTGAGAAACTCTTGAGCAAGGTACCATCCTCATCACTGCTGCCCGGGTGCTTTAAATAGCTGCTCCCTGCTGCATAGGGTGTATGGGTTCAAAGCAGAGGTTGAATTTCATTGTGGCTCACTGTGCTGTGCCGTGTTTTACAGTGACAAAAATAGTCACTTTCACGTCAAACCACTTCAGAAGACGTTTTAAACTGGTGAAACTGCCTTTAACTGTAGCTAAGCAAACTATGTGGCTCAAAGTACTTACGGTGCTGAGGAGATCTTTACATTCACGTTCATCAAACCCTGCTGTTTGCAGCTCTTCCTGAGTTTTGAGCAGCTTCTCCATCATTCTGAAGGGAGCATGTTTAGTAGACACATAGCAAATAAACAAGAAAACTGCAGAGATGATCATGATCTGTAGAGGAATTCTGGAAAAGAATGGCAGGAGTGAAAGGAAAGGTTTACAGGACAATAGAGAGACGGTGGCACTGATGAAAAGAAAGGAGGCAGAGCTGGAGGTGTCAAGAGTTAAAGATGCTGAGATTTTCGTTGGGTGTGATGAAGATGGACAGGATTAGACATGAGTATATTAGAGGGACAGCTCAGGTTGGAGGTTTTGGAGACAGTTAGAGAAGCAAGGGTGCGTTGCTTTGGACATGTTTAGAAGAGAGACTAGGATTATATTGGGAGAAGGATGCTTAGGGTGGAGCTGCCAGGAAAGAGGAGAAGAGGAAGAACAAAGAGGAGGTTATTGGATGTGGTGAGAGAGGACATGCAGGCAGTTTGTTTGACAGAGGAAGATGCAGAGGACAGGAAGAAATGGAGATGGTTGATACGCTGTGGCGACTCCTAAACGGGAACAGCCAAAGAAGAAGAAGAGAACTTCATTCACTTTACCTTTTCATGGTGCTCTCATTGCGCCCCAGTGTTTCTAGAAGCTGGAAGCACAAGGCTCTGTAAAAACAATTTCCATCTCCTTTCACTCTGCGAATGAATCCAAACTGGTGGCAGATGTCCTGCAAGAAGGAAAACTGATTAACATCGAACAAAGATTTTTACTGTCATCATCCTCCAATCAGACTTTAAGCTTCCCAAGCCTCCCCTGCCAAGGGCCCAAACATGCTCGAGGATTTTAACCCCTTCATGTTCAGAGACAAGTTAATTTCTGATATCTGCAGAAAATGTTCGCTTTTAATACACTCAATATAAACTTTTATTCACTTACAAATTCACGTTTATTTGATATGTTCGTATTGCTTCAGACAGTGTGATCAAAACATTGTACTTTTACTACATAAAACTCTGATTAAAGGCAGACTTGAGTTTCAAATTGGGATATTACTGGGTTTAATGCAGAATCATGAAGCACATGCCTGAAACTTCGAGTCCTGCGACTCTTGCAGCGTCTGAGCTGAAGTTGGCTCTTTTGCGGAGACTAGCCCGGCATCGTCCATCTAAAACAAAAACGGGGCAGGTTTTCAAATTCTCAAATCCCATACATTTCACAGACACCGACGGATGGATTTTGTGTTCACATCAGCCGCAAGAATCTTTAAAACCACTGCTCGAGAGCCGCACTTACATTATCAGCTGAAAGATCAGGGATGTTTAGCAGATAAAGCGCACGTCTGCACAATGTTCCCACAACATCGGTGGAATCCCCATTGTTCCGTCACACGCGCTTCCCAGACGCTTTGAATGTAAACATCCTTTGAAGTGCCCCAGCCGCGTTCTAGAACGCTTTTCAAAGAAGCTTCCTAATTGTTGTCACAGTTGCCGGACGTACAGAACGCCCACGTGCTTTCCTTTTAAAGGTGCAGATCAAAAGCGAAAGTGCAAAGTTGGCCATAGGGGCCCGTGAGCTCTGTTCAGTAAAACCATCTCGTTTTTAAATGAATGGTTTCCGTTCCAACATGTGATTTTAAGTGTTTGTATGTTAAATAATTGCACCCGGTTACGGTAAGGAAAGGCAGGGGGCGCTAGAAATCAGTCTGCAGTCTGAAGATCATAAAAAGGTAATTCCAGCGAATTTTAAAAATAGCCTCCTGATGTATAAATGTGAACAGTCACTCTGGAATCAGAGAGAAAAAAACCTATGTGGTGATGGGAACCAAATGTCAGAAGTGTGACTCTAAAAGCTTTCTGCCTTGCAGTTATTTATAACATCTAATTATGGTAGCAGTACCTGGTGACTCAAAGATTGGTTCATTGGTTCAAAATCTATTACCCGGACACTCAGTTTGTGTGGTTAAATAGTCCCAAAAGACCCCCCACCCATTCTATTATTCTATTATTTCTATTATTTAACTACTTACAACATTCCATATGAAAACAGAAGACATGAGTATGTTCATTGGTTTTTGATATTTGCATTGTAGATATCATGACACCTGGCTCTCTTCACCATGATTAATGAGAATCAGAAAGTTTCTCAATTTCACATCAAACCACTGATAATTACTTTTTTTTAACAACTTAAAAATGCAAAAAGTGTCAATCAGTGAAAATCCCATCCTGCAAAAAGCAAAATAAAATCTCAATTTGATTTCCAAATGTAAATACAAACAATGTTTACATTTTGCATTTGCAACAAATAATTAAAAATTGTTAAAATCATGTCTTATTCCTGTTTGTGGTCAGCATAATATACAAGTCTAACATACACGTGCATTTCGGCCACTAATCAGCAAACACACACATATAAGTCTCTCATTGCATCGTCTTGGTTGAGCTGAGCAGTTCACTTCTTGTGCTGCTTTTGCTAGTACTCTTCAGATGGACTTTACTGGAGGTGTTTCTGGTCAGGGCTGATTCTTTCCTTCTTCTGTCTGCACTACCCTTTGTCAGCTCTGAGCCAATGTCTGTCAGCTGCATCGCTCTCCGCTCCATGTCCGTCTTGTCCAGAATGAACTCCTGCAGGAACGGTCACAAACAGTGTTTTGGGATGTTCATAACCTGTAATATGCATGCTATTGTTGGCATATTAGGTTAGTTTAAATGTTACCTTTATCATTTCCATCATAGTGAGTATTCTCATGTTTTCTAATGATCCATAGTGTTGCAGGTGGCATTGCTGCCCAAGGCTTTTCACTGCTATCATAAGAGTCCCAATCTCCTCACACTAACCATAGACATAAATAACTTACATTATTATTTTTTTAATTTGTCAGAAGTGAAGAAGCAATCAGCAGCATAAGAAATAAGACCTGGTCTCTGAACTGGCCCTGGTGAATGTGCAGGTTCATTTCCAGCTGTTTATTCTTTTCTTTGATTTGGTCCCACTGGGTCTGCAGTTCTGAAAGCTCCTGATTGGTCATCTGTCCCAACAAAAAAGCATAGCAAGGGTGACTGTGACTGATGCTTTACTAAACTACAGGAAGTAGCAGGCAAATTTACTTGTGGTATATTTGAACAGTGTCTATCAATTGTGTCCTTTTTAACAACAACAACAATAAAAGTAATAATAATATTTTTTTATGCAGATGGCATGTCAGAGTGCTTTACAGACAAGTTAATATGTTTAACAGCAATAAAAGAAATACATAGAAAAATGAAAAAAGAATCAAAACCATATTAAACAACTAACTACAAATAAAGAGATAAAAGTTGAATTAAAAGCCATATTAAACAGGTGTTTTTTGTTTCTTGGAAACTGTGAACTGAGCTTGAAGATATAGTAAAAGACAAAATTGAGTTCCACAGTTAAGAGACATGATACATGACTATTCACAGGGAATTCCAAAAGGGCTTTCAGTCCATCGCTAATATTGCGCAACTATTATGTATGTGCCTCGTACCAATGTGCTTGTATTGTGCTCCTGTTTTAGTGAGTCCAGGTTGCGCTGGCTTTGGTCCAGTTCCTCTGTCAGGCTGGCAAGGTGCGGCAACAGATCTTGCTGGGTGATGGACAGAGTCTCATGGCGTCTGATGATGGGCATCACCAAAGAGTCAGCTCCATATTCCAGATAATCTGCACATAAGTACAAGCATGCAAACCCCAAGATCAGGAGAAGAGAAGCTACAACAGGATCAATTGGATACACAAATCGCATCAAGATAAAAGTTTATAGTATAGGAGTTTACCATGTGAAATACAAAATCTATATTTATCATGTAGTGACGTTTAAAAAGCAGATAAATCTTTTTTCTCACTCTCTGGAAGTAGATCTAACATCTTCATCAGAAAGGCTTCATAAATTTTATATTTATCAACCCTTTCTTTTAGACGTTGATGCCTGAGGATAAAAAAATTATATTAAAAAAAGTATTAATTTCAGAAAAATTAACTTTTACCAGGTTGATTTCTCTCTTCCCATAAATCACTTACCTGTTCAGAAGCTGCTCAAGCTGTGCAGATAGCTCTGACTTCTCCTTCTCTTTCAGCTCATTCTGCTTTCTCTCTACCTGGTATTTCTTTAATGCACGCCGTCGCTTCACCTCATTTTCCCCCACAAACTTTTCAAATTTAGTTGCCCTGTCTTTTATCTGGGGAGGAGTAAAGTTCATACAGCACAGGATCACAGTTCACACTCTTTAGAATCTATACGTTCATTTCAATTGTGTGACTGACTGATATTTTTTCAAGATGTTTTGAAGTTTGTTAAGATGGAAGATATAAAGCAAAATTCACAGAAACCTTAGTGGTATTGACTGGAGAGCCACACAATTAGGAGCAAGAACTATGAAGAAACAAGTCTACCTACTTCTTGCTGCTTTTCCAGAAGTTCTGCTCTTCTCTGCTCCAGGGTCTGCATCCGAGCTTTGAAGTCCAGTCGCTTTTGCATTAATTGTCTGTTTACTTCATCCACCTGCACCTGCTTCTTCAGCACCAGAGTCCTTTGAAGAGTTTGGACCCCCGTGTCCAATATTCTGCCAGACGACTGCAGGATTTGCATCAGCACATAAAGTTAGTGTATGTTAAAAACACTTCCACTAAAGGTACATTTATACGCATAGTTTGGTTGTTCAAAGCTGAATAAAACATTTCTGCATCTGTAGCTCTGGTTTCTTTAGGCCTCACACTGACATATTTAACACTGAACCACAAACTCATTTTCATAGCTGCTTGTCCTAATTAGGGTTGCGGAGGGTGCTGGAGCCGATCCCAGATCTCATTGAGCAAAAGGCTGGGAAACACCCTGGACAGGTCACCAGTCCATCGCAGGGCAGACACACAAACACACTCCCACCTACAGGCAATTTAGCATCTCCAGTTCACCTGACATGCATGTCTTTGGACAGTGGGAGGAAACCAGAGCTCCTGAGGGAAACAGACATAGGGAGAACATGCAAAGTCCACACATTAAACACCCAAACCATCTCATCTGGGAATCGAAGACCTTCTCTCTGTTAGGTGACAACACTACCCACTGCACTGTCCAACAACCGAAATATATAAAAGCCATAGAAGTAAAAGAGCTCAACTGATTGGGCAGAATTTAATCAGTGTATTACCATGGTTTTGTATGATTCATTCTGCCTTGATGTTCTGTTTAGACATCTTTACTTCACACTGCATCCAGTGAAACACACAAGTTTGTTTATTGTTTATTGTTATTTGACTTAAGTTTTATAATTTAGGTTAGATCTAATGGTCACTTAGATTCCAGCATGAAGGAACAGAATGCATTAATATCAACAAAGTCTTCACTGCCACATATAAAAATATGATTAACATGCAGTTCATGACGTACCTCTGTTATTACCGGAATGTGGTTGACATTTTCAGCAGGTTCCCTGTTATCAAGACTACAGGGGTGTAAAAGAATGAAACTAATTAAAAGAAGCATTTATGCAAATTATCAGTTTGCATTTCTGTGGGTGCAGAAAGGAATGTCTAATATGCAGCTTGCTTTGCCGGGTGGA